>APFE031669341.1:140088-170334 GCA_000404065.3 Pinus taeda | reverse complement strand
AGATATAAAGAATCCTAATAAGAAGTCAAGAAAATCACAAGTAATTATCAAGTATAAGAAAATCTTTCTGCCTTTCTGATTTTCTAACAAGTTTGATAACTTATGGCTTGAACGATATATCATCAAAGAAGTAGCTGAATAGAATTCCTACCACCTGAGAGCTTTGGATGGAGAACCACTTGAGTTACCTGTGAATAGCTGAATGTTCAAATTGTTCTACAAGGAAAACATCTGATGCCATGGGGCATCTCTGTATCATATTTCTAACCTTAATCCGTGTCATTTCTATTATTAGAGTAGTTTCATTTTATGCTCTTCGATTAGTCTTCATTTCCATGTTATTAAAATAGTTCTTTATTTCAACGTGCTAGTTTAGTATTCCATTTGACTACTTGATTTTAGATGATGATTTCTTGAGCAGACATTACTGATATATGCCTTTTTGTGGATGCAAATTTCAGGTCCTAGCATACTCTCACTTCCTATCTAGCATGCATCCCCACGTGGAGCCAAATGTTGACCATTGAAGATCACTTAAAGACTTAATGCTTGGGGATATGTTAGAAATTTCATGCACCATCAAAGTTCAGATATCATCAAAGCTTTTACACTCTTTCTTCTTCTTCTTTTATATTGTACTCAGATTCTGCAAGCCTTGCGGTGATTGTAAGGGCTATTCAAGATTTAATGTAAGGACTGTACAGAATTTTACAACCATTGCAGAAACAATAAAGGCTTCTAAAATTAAACATCATGAGCCTGTGATAAAATTTCTTGAATTTTATAAATTTAACTAACAAAACTGATGAGAGTACTTACCTGTAATCCTACGGTTGATGATGCCTCAAACTACTCCTGCTTCGGTTACCAAAAGGCCAAAACCACCCAGCTAAACTGAGCAGAACCTCGCTTACTCAGTCCAGTAAGCTTTTTAGTTGAAGCAAACTGTTCCCCCGTGCCCAGAAACCTCAGAATAAGCAAGGCTCAATTGTTTCTTATGAACTTTGTGTACCAATGTTTCCTCCTATTTCCCCCCCTCTCAAAATTGTTCCCTGCTCCTTATATGTTGTTTCTTGGCAGTGGTCACTCCCTCCACCTGCAACCCACCGCTTCACCTTCTCGTGACACCCTTCCCATGTCACATGATAATTATATATAATATATTATATATATATAATATATATATATATAATATATATATAATATATATATATATTCTTTTTAAAGGTAATTGATTTTGGGATTTATATACCTTTTGTTTGTTTTAATATAAAGTTTTTTAGGTTCATATTAAATACTTTATCTTATTTATTTTTATTATTTTATTAATGATTAATAATAATTTATTTTTATTTTATTTTATAGATAGGTCGTTACAGTGATGTTGTAAAATGATGCTAACATGATGAAATAGAGTCATGTAACAAGACTACGTAGCTTGGGACATTGTCATCAAGTGAGTCTACTCTGGGGATTTTTTTTACTTGGTTAATTAGTGGTATTTTTCAGCACTTAATAATTAATTGAGTTTCTTCTCCCAATTATAACCCCAAAGCCGGAGTGCGGATTGATGGCAAGGTCTTGGGTGAGTCCTGATGTCTAGATTCATTGTATATTACCATGCCAGATCGCTCAAAAAAAATCACAGAATTTGATTACGTCTACGGTCTAAGGGTCAATTTTTTTTATTTTTTTAATTTCCCGCAAGATGTAAATTTTAATCAATTATGTATGTAAATTGTAATAAGTGTTGTCTACAGAAGTTGTATCGGGAATGTGTGCTCAAAATTACACCTCTCGCCCTCAAGTTTCTACTAAGACACACCTTGAGGGGTGAAAAATAAGTTTTGGACCCTCAAAACCAATTGTTTCCTTAGTTAGTTGGGAAAATGAGAAATAAATAACCCATAAATAAATAATAATATAAATGGAGAAAGTAAATATACCCACATGGAAATTGAGGTGGAAATGACATGGAAAAGCACTCAAGTAATCAAATCAAATCAAAGCGACAAGTTGGAGGTTGAGTGGGCACCCACATGGCACAAGGAATAAAGTCACATGGGAAATTAAATGTGGGTCGGATTTGGGGCACACATTGCATATTAGCAAGTCGAATTCCACTTCGGAGATCAACGCATTGTGAAGATTGTATCAAATATTTGATTTGAGATTTTTTTGGAACATTGTCCCCACTATAGTCTACCAACTCCACACTTCTATGCAGCTGAAGAAGGAAGGATCAACGCACAACCAAGTCTTGCCTACGCACAACAATCTTTTGGTCATATACGCACAGGATTTTGAGGACAGTTTGCTGACGAATTTGCAGAGGTGTCATTCCCTTGGCTTTTGGGTTGAGAAATTCATGGAATATGGCTCCCATCTCCCCTTCCATACTCCACACTTGGCATCTACAGCAAGCAGTTCGATTTTTTGCACATGGGCATGATGAAAATTGATTCTACGCTTGGCATTTGGAGCTCCTATCAGCAAATTCTAATTTCCTTGAGAGTTTCTCCATTTCTCCACTTGGCATTATGGTTTACATTGAGATCTTCAACTTCTCTATAAATTGAGCCTTAGGCTCTCATTTTATATTCTTGATACGAGCTCGTGTTTGCAAAAGCTTTGCTCCCTTGTGTACTTTCAATATTAATGCAATAAAGACTTTGGGGTTCACAAATTGGATGTTATTCCTCCTTGAGCATGGTATGGATTTTTGTTGATTAATGTGTTTATTTCCTTTTACATGTACTATGTATTCCATGCTTCCATATGCTTTAGAAATGCATTGATGTAGAGCTACCTTGCACCAATACATGATTTAAGAATTTGCTCAAGATTTAGATGTCCCAGCTGATTTCAGATAAATCTCCAGGACTCATTTATCATTGTTTATTTTTTAATCTATATGTGGAGTTGATCTCTGGTTGAGTTTTGTAAAAGGAATATCGCTTGTTGAATCAATAATCAAGCGTGAGGAGAAGTTTTTGGACAAACCAACCCACTCTTGATGTGCGCTTGGAGGAACTCTTATTTGGTTTAGCCTCATAGTCTAATCTTTTGAATTTTCTTGCAGGGGTGTTGCTAGTCATAGCTTGTATACAAGTCAAATTATTTCAAATCTAAATTATTTTCTCAAAAAGACTTATACTTCATTGTTTTAAATTTGTTGTTTAGAGAGTGATGATGGCTAAACGAAGAGGAGAGTTTGCTCATACTCTTCAACTTAGCCCTTGTAGATTAAATTGTGTATATACACTTAATTTTCTTTGCTAAGTTTCCACCTAACACTTGATTTGTATTCCAGCCCTTACTAACTCATTTTTGTGGCAAATTTGGAGGAAGAGTTCAAAACTACTAATACTCTCTTGCAAGACCCTTGGCACATATTTGGGATTGAATTTCAAGAAGGCCGTGGGCATTTTGAGTGACTTTCTTCTATCAAGGTCGTGAACCCCTTTTCAAGGTTGTCTATTTCCTCAACAAGACTGAGAGCCTATAGAGGCTTAGCCTCTACTCCTTGCGCTATATTGTAGTTTTTGGAAAGGCTGATATTTGCATGCCAAATCAGTCCCTTTAATTTTCAGATTTAAAAAAGGCTCTCCTTTGTGCCTCATTTTCCTATATTTCTAGCTTCACCGAGGAGAAGATCTAGTTCTTATTCTTCAAATGATATTGTAAAGGCTTCCCTTGCACTGAGTTGAGGCCTTTTGAGAGGCTCTTTGTAACACATCACTAATAAAAAGTTCATTTTCTTGAGGGAGCTTGGGAAGTTCTCCCATGGCATCCCACCTCATCATTTAGAGGGAGGACTTGTTCTTGTGGGTGGATTGATTCTCATAGTTAGTTCATTTGCATGTTTCTCTTCCTAATCTAATCTATACATGGTTAATCTCTAGGCTTAACACAACATTTTCATCTCTTTTCATTTGCAAAGTTGAACTTGTCTAGTTTGTCATTTTCATTTTTTCAAGTACTTGCATTGTGCAATTTACTACAACATTTGCAACATTTCTCTTGAGCAACTCATTTTTCAACACACAGGCAAGTACTTCACATTTTTTTGGCAAACTTAGTTTTGTTTACTAATCCATCTACTTTGTTTTGCTTGGAAATTGTTTCACAAGCCTTTTGGATACATTGCTTCATGATTTTATGTCAACCTATGCTTATATGTCATTTTGATTATTGTTGAGGTCTTTTGAAACACTTCGTGTCACTTTATTTGAAGCAATTTGCAAATTAGCATCTAGTTCATTTACTTGCAAGTAATTTATTTCGATTGCAATTTTCATTTTAGAACTTGTGAAGTAACATTGAGCTAGTTTCACTCTAGATTTTCCATTTGAAGATGTGCAATTTATATTGAGCATTACCTCATTTCACTTATTTGGAAGCATTGCTATCAACACTTTCTTTGGAAAAAATGACACTCAATCATCTCATTTAGGCATTCTAGTGTTAGAATTGCATATTTAAAACTTACCTCCAAGCATAAGTTTGGTTGTATAGACATCATAGGACTAAATTTCCCTAAAATTTCTTCCATTTGGTATGGAATAAGGTAAAGTACGTGACCCTGCAGTTATGAAAGTGGCTCTGTTCCCTTGTAAGAATGACGGCACGTCTAATTTGTAAGGATTAGCGGAAGGGTATTGTTAACGACAGACTTAGTGTCTCCTCTGCTCCACTTCCTTGCAAGTCACCCCAATCTTTACCCCTTGGTAAGAATTGAAAGGGGATTTTCTCATTTTAGGATGGGCATATAGATTAAAATTAACCAAGATAATTGCATTTCACATAGTTAGGTTTGCACACCATCCTAATCAAGTCATCTTGTGAGCATTTTAATTTTTTACCTGCAATATTGTTATCAAAAGTACTTGTCATTTTGATGATTAATTGACTCATGGTTATTTGATGTCATTATATATTTCTACTTGAGAATTTCTTTTACAAGTACAATTTCCATTTTACATTTGCAAGTATATGTTATTTGCTCATATTTTATTGTTGATCTAACATTGGTTTTGCAGGGCTACTTATCATTGTGCTTTGAATTTCCATTTGAGCAATCATTTTATAAGGCACTGGTTTATATTCTTATCTCTTGGATGTTGCATTGATTGTCATTGAACATATATCTTTGTATTGTTCATACATACATGTTTGCAAATATCTTGAGTCAAATTATATTTGAGAAGTAGTTATATTAACCTTAGTATCCTAGAACCTCACATTTCAGTTTACTAATCACTCTTAGGGACCACCCCTTTTAGCTTAAATAGGAAAGAGCTTTAACAGAGAGAGATGGGATTAAATGACAGACCCTTCTCTGAGTTTGCCACCAAAATCACACCTTGTGGTGTTGAGGAATTTTCCCACACTAACCTAGTTGTGCAAGCGAGGCGGCAACACCTCTATATGGAGCAAAATCTTGCCTTAATTGGAATATCAATCACAAGAAAAAACAAAATCAAACCAAGTTTTCAGAAGATAAACCAGTAACATGTCAAAGATATGTGTGGATTTGAAACAGCAAAACTTTACGTCAAAATAAATTATATGCGTTATCAAATATATTTATTCATGTGGTAAATCAACATTAAACATTCTGTAAGATCATACAGATTCTCTTCCAAAAAGATGGTTACCTGAATATTCAATCTTCTTCAATCCTGAATTGGCATTTCTGTCATGAAAAATGCCAGATCAAGTGAAAAAATACTTTTACCATTTGATAATAATTTATGGAAATATTGGTGCTTCTTCACAAGAAACACCAACAGAATATTTTCAACAATTTGTTGTCTTTAGTACCCATGTCCATATCTCTTTCAAAATAAAATATTCTCTGCCACTCATAGCAAAGTCTAGGGAACACAAATGGACTCACACATGAATATATATATATATATAAACCCCTGCAGAGACACAAACAATTCCTCACATCTGACAAAATCCATATAAGAACCATCCAAACAAAACATATTCAACCTAACAGACATTAATTTTTCTAGGAGATCAGAAATGGAAGGCATGCTAGCCTTACAGCAATCCACCTGTTAGTGAGAAGTTCTTCCCTGGTGGCAACAGCTCCAAACATAAAAACAGAAACCAAATAAAGAATGGTTGTAGATCCTATAGCTGCCAATGTGCCAACTGGTATAGACCTCTGGGTATCTTTTAAAGATGCTGAACGGTTTGAACCTGCCATAATCCCTGTCACTGCCGGGAAAAAGAGCCCAAGTAAAGCCCTGCAAAAAGACTACTTGCATTTAGTAATAAGTATTGAAAAACATATCCATTATCCAAAAATCAAATAAAAGAAGCAACCTTTACTCACTCCATGTTCCAGTAAATGATGCCATCTGGAGCAGGAATTCCGGCCCGATTGGTATGCTGGTATTCAGAACCCCAATTTCTTTTAAAAGTGCTCAATCTTAAGCCAGTGATCTCAGCTGAGCACAGAAAGCAGTGTCCAGTACATTGAACAGTAGCAAATTAAAAAGTTTAGTTAAAAAAAACTAAGTATGAATTTCAAATCAGCAATGCTTGCAAAACCAACATTTATAGTCAACAAAGTCAAAGCCATCATGACTCACAAGAAAGATTGCGATGAGAAGCTGAAAGGATGCCAATGAAAATTAGAAACACCGACAACAAAACAGGCACTAAGAATGCTGGAGCAACTCTGTTGATTATTTTTACCCCACCAAACACAACAAGACATAGAACAACAGTGACAAGAACTCCATAGACTTGAAGATCATGTAAATTCGGACTGCTTAAAACCTCAATCTGTGGACTAGGTCCTGATGGGGATATAGCATCTATCATTGTTGCACTCTCTGTAAATCAGATACCAAAATGTCAGAAACCTTGCAAGATTTTACTTTAAAACGAAGGCTGTTCATTTTATAGACTCTCATGTTTCAGTAGAAATGAAAATTCCGAGGGCAGATAATAGGTGAACATGTCAAAAATACACTGTGTCTTTCAACAGGATTTGCTGCTTCATGTACATTTGAGTCTCATCTATACAATTTAGTCATTTGAAGGAATTGATATAATTTCTTTCATTACTTCTTGAAAGCTCAAGCTAGTGCAAAAAACTTTGACAACCATATTATTGTAGAGTGAAATTTACATATGGAAGAAAATACATCATTATCCACCGGAAAAGCATTTATACAAGAAGCATTCTAAGGCTTGCAATAAAGGAAACTTTTTCAAAGAGCAAAGCTATATTTTGATTTTCCCCACCTGTGGTAAAACAAAGAAAGGGGCATCATGAAAAGTGAATATACTCAAAAAACCAATATATCCTAAAGCATACCTAGGAAATACATTATATAAAAAGCCATGATAGCTCCAACAAATAAAAGAACAATGATCAGATATCTTTCAAAAATAGATATTATAAAAATGTGCACCATTGTTCTCAGCAATATATGCAGTGATCCAGATTTAGAAGATAAAGAGCATTTCAAAAAAATGGAGAAACTCACAACTACCTTAAGTCAAATTTGTTTCCAAAAAATAGAAAACATAAGAAAGGTGGACAGTCACAAATTTTCTATTAAAACAAAACATAATTATACATTAATTAATTGACATAGCAAAGATGATTAGATTATTTATAGTAACTGAAATAGAAAAAACACTATTTCAGATATATCTCTTGATACCTATGTCGAAGTGTCATTTAAAGAAGTGACTGTCAATGAGCAATCTATTGACCTTTTGACCGAAATCATATAAAAGTGACATAAGTCATAATTAGGAATAAGTGGAATCGACTCTACATGCATCCCTGTGTTGAATTCATTCACCCATATAATGGTTGTCTTTTGTGGCTTCTATTACAAATTACCTGAAACCGTGAACAGGTATGTCTTCCAAAAGCGATATGAACTTCAGAAATGCCAGACGAATGAGATTCAGGAAGCAGATATGAGGATGAATATGATTCACTTGGCCAAAAAGACAAACCCAAAAAGGTTATTTTACTCTCATCCATTGAGAATTACATTATATGGATTTCACATGAAAAGATGAACTGATGCAGCCGCAGATCCTCTGCTGCATATGAGTGCGCAGTTATGCCTAAGCTGCTGCAAATGCCAATAGAGAAGCTCATGTTCCTCTATGGTGTCCTCGCTTTAGATCTCTGACACACAAGGGAGGAGGTAGGCCCTAGCCCCTACCACACCCAGCTAATTTGTTTTTTCCCATTTTATAACAATTTTCACATATTTATAGATTTATTTGATTTTATACCACTCTTATGTGGCAGTTTGTAACAGAGATGGTAAATTTAGTTACTGATTTTTGTGAAATGGCTGAAACTTTGCTTTTCCCAGATTTCCAATATTTTTCTCTTTCGACATTCTACATGGAAAATCAACAGTTTAATGAATTATATATATATATATATATATATATATATATATATATATATATAATATATATAATATATATATATATATAGTGAGAGAGAGAGAGAGAGAGAGAGAGAATATGTAGATCAATATTCATAAATAAGGATTCACTGAATCACCAGTGACCAGACTGATAATCCACATTTGCGGAAAAAAATAAAATTAAAAAAAAAATATCTACACCTATAAATCAGGCAATAGAATCAAAACTACAATAAAAACCGACACCCTCACCGGTCAAGGTCTTTACACATGTGATATCCAATGGTCTCATGTATATGGTGTAGTTATGAGTGGTGCTGGAGGTGACCATGAAAATGGCCCTGCTCCAATTGAGAAGCACCTTCAGCCAAAGCAAGATTGGAGAAAGTCGCCAAGTTAGGATCCATGGGATCCACATTCTAAATCTAAGAAGGCCTTAATTGATATTCTTTTTTCTTTAAAGTTCAGAAGATAAGATTGGATAATATGTAGATGAGACCCTCAAACTTCCTCAAATATAAAGCAATGTGTCCTCTAATTTCGTTTTGTTGCTAAAAAGATAGCCATTCGTGAAAGCACATGGATGCCTACAACTACTCCACACCTCCACTATGAACGGTCAATCACTATACAGTAAACAATGTATATGAAGTAGTTATAAGTGGTACTGGAGATGAGCATGAGAAAGACCCTACTCCAATTGAGAAGAGCCTTCAGCCAAACAAGATTGAAGAAAGTCACCAAGTTAGGATACATGGAATCCACATTCTAAATCTAAGAAGGCCCTAACTGATATTCTTTTTTCTTTAAATTTTAGGAGGAAAACATGCCCATGAAAATTCTATAAATCAAGAAAAACAAAGGCTATGTGAAGTTAATATCAAAGTCCTTTTCTCAACTAGTCTCCTATGAATGGGACAATGTTGTCCTTTATTCCCTCTAACATTAGAGTCATGGCCACCAATTCTAGTTCCCTGAATTTCACTTTGTCAGCGTCACTGGAGTCATCTGTAGGCTTCTTTACTTTTCCTTTCACCAAGTCTAGTACCTTGTTCTTTTCAAGGATGAGGCAATCCTTTTCTTCCAGGATCTGTAGTTTGAGGCTCCTTCAAGTTTGTTCTCTTGCTTGATTGTGTTAGACATCTTCCTTGAATATAGTAGACTCTTTCCCTGAGATAATCCTTTTGAATGGTTCCTTGATCAAGTGCTTGAGACTGCCTTTGTCCTCTTTCTTCACCAAAGATTTGAAACTGTGTTGGAAAATTGGATAGGCAGAAAGATTTTCTTATTCTTGATAATTACTTGTGATGTTCTTGATTTGTTATTACGATTCTTTATATCCTTTCTTTTAGTTCATCAACCAATTACCAAAGCAATAGTACATAAAACAATGGACACCAGATGTAGGCACTATGTCAAGGCAAAAACCCCCTCGAGGGGAAAACCCAATCAAGAAAAATCTTCCTTTCAATAGCATTCTTTGAGACTCTTCACCCTAGACAAAGACCAGACCTTCCCTCCACACCAAGTCAGCCTACCAGATCTTCGACCTCCTTTCCAGCAACTTCGACAAGGAAGCAACTTCCAGCATCAGGCAACTTCCCACATCAGTGAAACTTGGAAGAATTCAATCTCCCAATCTAGGGCACGAAACAGAGAAAGAGAGAGAGGCACCAAAATTTTGTTTTTCTTCTTCTCCTTAGACTCCACCCAACTCGTACTTCCTTTGGCTTCTCGGCTTTGTACTTCACACTTCCCAGCTTACTTAGAGATATTGAACTTCTTGTGTGAGTGTGTGTTTCCAATGAATTTGACTTGCTTGTATTTATAGGCTCCATCTGAGGTCGAATTGATGTCATTAGACCTACTAGATCTCTTCTAGATCAACTTGATGTGGAGGATACATAAATTATATTTGACTAAATACTTAACCTTTTTACATTATTCAAAAGCCCAAGAAGGGTCTCTTTAAAATACAATGACTCTATTGACTCAGAATAAATCCTAGAAGTTCTCAACGGGGAATTTGACCTAAAACACGTTGACCCAAGCATGAAACCCATGCTTTAATAAGTCACAATAATAATAATAACAATTCTTTTGTTTTTTCTTTTGACAAGTACATTACAAAATGACTCAAATACATTTAATGAAGACCGAACCTAGTTACATTTTCCAACACTATGCCCTACAAAGAAGTCTCGTAAAATATAGACTCCTTGATAAAGGAAAGAAATTCATGACATCGAAGGAAGGAGTTCTACAAGTAGTTTCTTGTCACATGATCTCTAGCTCATGAGCTGCTGAAAGAAAGTCCCTGGACCTGAGGGAGCTTGGTCAAGTCCCTATTTAAGAGGGAGCTTGAGGGAGCTTGGGTACATTCCTTTTTAGGAATGGGTACATTCCTTCAGTGGAATGGGTATGTCCTCCCTAAGTTGAGAGGGATAGATAGATAGACACATCATTCTTGTCTTCACTTGGGAAGACAGAATGGAAGATTGGGTAAACGTTTGGCATCTGATGCTCTTTGAGAATGAGTTAGGGCATCCAAGACAAGAGTAGTCGTAGAGGATCGATATTCTTTGAGGACTAGGAATCCATAGATCTAGTGGAACACACTCTGAGAACTCGGGTGGAGTATGTTCAGAGAGACAATGATGAGGGTGTTTATACATCATTAGTCTCGCCATCATTGTGCTCTAATCTTGTGGAGAGATAGAGTTGTTAGGCAAGGCCTTGCTATGGGACAATGCTAGTTGTATGATGCTAAATAGATGAGTTACCAATCTGACTCTTCTTATGAGAATTCTTTAGATTGAGAATGACCAAGTACTATTATGAATACCTCCCTAGTTAAGAGGGAGTGTCAAAAAGTGTAACTAGGTTCGGTCTTCATAATCACACGTGTAATTGTGATTTTACGTATTTAATATAAAGAAGAAAAATAAATTTATTTTTGTAATGATTGTCTCATGAGTTTCATGAGCAAGGAATTTTATTTTTAGTCATCACTCCCATTGTGAGCCCTTAGGATTGGCCATAAAGTCAAATTGAGTCAATGTCATGTATGAAGGACCCTTCTTAGCCATGTTACATTTGTATATGAGTCAATGAAAGAGTCAAAGATTCTCCAAGACCAAGCTCAAGCACCTCCAGCAAGTCGGCCTCAAGATGGAAAGATGAACCTACACCAAATGATATTTCGGCCTAGGACTCCTTCAAGACGACTTATATACATGAGCAAACCACTATAAATAGGCAACTCGGCCTCCATTTGAGCAGAAGGAATTCGATCAAGGTCTGAAGCAAGAAGAAGTGCGAGAAACACACAAAAGAAGCCTCCATACAAGCGAATATGAAAGGGACTAGAAGCCGACTAATTCTCGATCTCTTTTTAGGGCTATTTTTTATCACATGTGGGAAGAGATCTAGGGTTTCGATTTGTTGCAAACAGGACGAATTGCAATCACACTAAAGTATCTAAGATTGGTGTCAATAAGGTCTACTTGGAAGGTCGAGTTCACTAAGAAGGCAAGGAAGGTATAGCGAAGGCATAGAAGGATAAATCTCTCCATGGTTTCCTCCCTAATGTAACTTCGGGTTTCTAAAGGGAAGGCCGAAAAGTTGCAGAAATTGCAAGTGAGCTGAATTGCAATAAGGAAGGACGAGGTTGCAATGAAATTGTTGCTAAGGTTGAAGTTGAAGACTAGAGAGAAGTTGCAAGGATAAAGGTAACTTGGTCTTGGAGGAATCTTGGTCAAAGGTCTAGGTCATGGTCCTGGTATTCGTCAATTGAAGTCTCTATAAGAAGAAGAATTCGTTTGGGTTTTCCTCTCAAGTTGGAGAGGTTTTGGCTCTTGCTGATCACCTACATTTTGTGTCTCTTATCTCTTTTTTGTTTATGCATTGGTAGCTATTTGATGAAGAAGAACATTATAATAATCTAAGCAATGAAAAGATTCTAATCTAAAGAAATTAGAAGCATTCACAAGTAGTTATCATTTGAAGAGAAATCACCTAATGGCCATGCCCTAGATTTCTCAACAGCTCCCCCTACCAAATTGACTTTTCCTCCCAACCTATCAGTGAATCAATTTATCCGTTCCCAGAACCAGAAGACTTCGTATTTGAGGTCTTCTAGCCCCAATGCCCAAAACCCCAAGAACAATTGTTGAATACTCTATATTTCTCTCCACAATCTCTACTTCTCCCACAGTTAAGAAAATAAAACCCTTCTTTGTGGTCTTCGTCCTCCTTCCCCTTGTTATGCCTCCTTTGTTCTCCCTATATTCCAAAGATCATTGCCTCTCAACCCTCACCACTTCGACAATGAGGCATGGTTTCTTGCCTTTTGTCAGTTACGTGGCTCCTGACAATGTCTAAAGAGAAGGTCATATTCTTATGCATTGACACTCATCACTTAATATCTCAATCAAGGGACCACTAACAAAGTTAAGTAACTTTCCTTTTATTATAACAATATTTAACATTTTATTAAATTATACCTTTTTAAAGTTTAATAGTTAATTCAAAACTTATATGGTTAATTCCTTTATAGTTCATTTGTATAGTTAGTTCCTTCCCCTTTTAAAGTTTAATAATTTAATTTAGAGCTTTATAGATTTATATAGTTAGTTCCTTTCACTTCATATACATATATACAATATATAGTTTATTTTAGTTAATAAATCCCTTGTATTTATATATTTTTGAATAATGTACTAGTTATATATATTATGATGGTGATATACATAACTGTCAGTTACGTGGCTCCTCACAATGTCTAAAGAGAAGGTCATATTCTTATGCATTGACACTCATCACTTAATATCTCGATGAAGTGACCACTAACAAAGTTAAGTAACTTTCCTTTTATTAAAACAATATTTAATATTTTATTAAATTATACCTTTTTAAAGTTTAATAATTAATTCAAAATTTATATGGTTAACTCCTTTATAGTTAGTTCCTTCCCCTTTTAAAGTTTAATAATTTAATTTAGAACTTTATAGATTTATATAGTTAGTTCCTTTCATTTCATATACAATATACAATATGTAATTTATTTTAGTTATAAATCCTTTGTATTTATATATTTTTGAATAATGTACTAGTTATATATATTATGATGGTGATATACATAACATGTACTCCACAACATATACTCATTAGATTCCGGTACGTTAGTATTTACTCAACACTTCAACAATTAATTCATTACCTTATACTTGAACATTTTCCATAATTAGTCAGTATGCATACTAGTGTAGTGCATGAGATACATGCATATGTATTTATCATATGCATGTCTCGTATGCATGATAATATTTCTATGTTCCTTATAACTCGAGGTGGGTCATTACACACACCCCTCCTTCAGAAAATTGTCCCAAAGTTAAGGTTTATATAGTATATTAGTCATTATTTTAGCAATTAGTGTAATCATATAAGGTTTATGTCCCATGATTGAATACTTATTTACTGTGAAGACATTTTAAAATTTTTGTTTTGAACATTTATAAGCTTATAATTTTAATAGACAAGCTCTATCCAGCCAAACTTTCAAGTTATTCTAGAATCATTCTATCTTTCCTAATCTCTTCCACACACATCCTATCCATCCTCTATTGAAATATGCCATGACATCAGTTATGCTAATCTAACCATTCATAAACCTCAAGGATGACAAAGTCTACTATTTCGACCTAATTTCCAATAGGCATCCGGCAGTCATCATCACATGTCTAGGGGAGCGTGACTCGCATAGTGCTCCCATGACTCCAGGTTTTGGAAAATAAACGGTGAACAACACCTCCACCCCTCCTAATAAAACTAGGGCCAATGCCCTATCGTAGAATCTTATTGAGCCTCAATTGTTCTTGGGGTCTTGTCATCACAAAGTCGGTTTGGTAACAGATATTATCTGCAATGTCTTGTCCACACATTATAACATATGCATTCAAAACTATTTGTATTCAGAATGACAATTTATATGCATTCCCAATATGTTGCTATCTACAATATTGATCTTTTAATTCATATAACATATTTGGATATGTTTAGGCAATGCATCTATAATAAACTTATCTCATCTTCACACTCCAAGACCTCAAAGCTCAATAATAGGTTAAATCATATGGCTAGGACCTATTTAACAATGAAAACGAAAAAACACCCTAATTAGCATGAACACAGTAACTGATTGTCTTATACAGCACCACATAAATTCCAAGTTGTTGCAGTCAAAAGACTCTTTTTGTGTCACATTGTCATTAATTAATTACATATTTAGCAATATTGTTGTTTGGATTGCAAGCTTTAACTTTTGAAATGCCTTGAATCCTCCAATAATCTGTTCAGCCTATAACCAATTATTTATAATCCAGCTAATCCTTGTTTTTTAATAAACTGATTTGTCAATTCCCCCTTTTCCAATATTGATAGTTGGATTATTCACAATCTCCAACATGTTGCTTCCACCCTTAAATAAACCATTCTCTATACCACTCTGCATGCAAACTAAACAACTCCATTGTGACCATTTTACTAAGGTACATTTCTAGATCACAATTTGTAAAGCAATTAATTCATTAGCAAAAATTACTAGTGAACAGCAGAATCATAATCATATTTGCAATAACAGGATTTTTCAAATTGTGACAGAAAGGATCATAAAAATGAAAGACGAAGATAAAAATATTAATTAAATTAATATCAATTATGTTTACCCTTCACATACCTTTGAATAGTCGAGCTCCAGGAATTGCATCCAAAAATGTCTCAACTGCTCCAAGAATATACCTAAGAAACAATATTTTCACATGAATTAATTATTTTGTACTCCGCATATAAATGTAAGTGCACAAACAGCTTAACATGCCAATTTCTTGCAAAATAACCATGTTCCTAACTTTCTATATCACACTGGTTGAAAGAAGAAAAGAAAATTCACAGATCCTCAAATTGAACAAATTGAATGGATAATCTTGCATGAAACCAATTTGCAATAGGGAAAAGTTACATATGGAAAGAGAGCCTTGAGACATTCTAAGAATTAGACAGATAATACCAGAAAAACTAACTTTCTAGGTAACATTACAACATAACATGAGTCAAAAACAATATTCCTTTCACAATTTAGCAGAAATGTAAAAATGCTCATGATAATCTCTTTAAAGCATGTGTTGCATTGGGCATCACTCTCGATACATGAATATCTTCACTTCAAGAATACCCCTAGTGCTCTGAAGCATGTAATTGACTATGATTTATATATATATA
The DNA here is from genome assembly GCA_000404065.3 of Pinus taeda. Lineage (NCBI taxonomy): Eukaryota > Viridiplantae > Streptophyta > Pinopsida > Pinales > Pinaceae > Pinus > Pinus taeda. Next base: position 154,621 of record APFE031669341.1, on the reverse strand, counting down.
TATATATAATGAACATAATTAGTGTAATTAATTAATAAACCTAATTATTATAAAGAGTGCCTAGCAGGGTAAGTATTGCAGACATCATTAAAGTGGCAGAATACTTTCCTAGATTTCTAGACAACGATGTAAATTAAAATCTTTCTTCCAAAGTCAGGAAAGAAGCACTGAAAGAGGTGATATCCTCGTTCCAGAAAGACTAGAGCGCCAGGACCGAAGGTTGGACCATGAGCTTTTTCAGGCTGCCAATGACTTCTTGGAAAATAATCTATTGGCTGTGATTGAATAATCAAGCTCCTCAGGTAAGGTGCTACCCACTCTCAACTCCACCTTTATAGCACTTGTACATAAGAAGGATGATCCTGACACTTTGGTATGATTATAGACCAATATCTCTGTGCAATGCAATATGTAAGATCATCTCTAAAGATATTGCTAGCAGACTCAAACCTGTCCTATCTGAAGCATTTTCCCCTGAACAATTTGGTATCTTTACTAGTAGACAAATCTACATTGCTGCAGGAATTTCACAAGAGGGCCTGCACTCCATTAAGGTAAAGTTTTTGGCAACAATGGTTATCAAGCTGGATCTACCCAAGGCCTTTAACAAAGTGGATTGGTTATACTTGAGGTTAACATGTAATGTCCCTTCCTAATTGTTCTCCCAAGAAGAGGAACAACAATTTTGGCAATTTTGTTATTTTTGGCTTAAAGCGTTTTTGGTGGAAGAACTTAGGAGAAAACAGGGTCGATATGCCTTTAGTGGATTGTGGGGACCACTCACCCACCAAAAATATGCACCCCTTGGAGGCAGCTCGATTTTCCTAAGTTCGGGGTTAAAATATTTGATGGGACCCACGTGGGGCCCAAGGGAGCAAGCATAAATAGAAGGAGAGGAGCAGCATTTGGGGCCTTTTGTTGATTTGAGAATTCATTGTTGCTTTGTCTGTTTAGCTAAGCTACAATGTGTTGTTCAGCACAAGAGCTTCCCAAGGAGTGAAGCTCACCCCTTTCTTCGGTGGACCTCAAGTGCCACCCTATGAGGGCCTTTCCTTGCAGTTGGAGACAAAGAGAGTGACTTCCATCAGAGAATTATGCTGCCTTGGCTCAGCTAGGACACAGTGGGAGCAGCAGGGATGCAGTGGGAGACACTGCATGTTTCTGTGGAGCAGTAGAGTCGAGATTTGGGAGTGAAGTGGTTGTTGGAGGTTTTCATCTCAGAGGAGCGATATTACATCAGGAGGAAGAGCCAATCACCCAGGTCGAGTTTCTGGTGCAAGGGATTGCGCCATCTTCACCCAGGACTATGTAGTCACTAAAGGGGGTTGTTTGGTGGGAGTTTTACCCAGAGGATTGAGGAGCTGAGTTGTGGGAAATTTGTTGGGAGGCTGATTTGGGAGGTTTCTTGATATTTTGGGAGCAGGATACAGCAGTTCCAGCTACAGGTGTCGATTCCAAGTGTTGGAGGAGGGCCAAGCTCTAGAAGGCCGAAATTGGAGGGTCAGAACCAAGGAAAACCATTTTTGGGTTTTTCTGGGTTTTTGGCAAGGAGTACACTCCTAAATTTATAGAAATTTATGGGTTGCTTTGAGGGGGAAAATCTGAGCTTGAAGTCAGCCAGCAATGCAGATTTGGAGGGACGAGGCAGTTTCTAGAGAGCAACACTTCTACAGCAGTTGGGCTCTTTTTTATTGATCACCTAAGGCTTGTAGCTTGCCTTGTGCAAGCCCAGGTGCACCTCATCCATCTTCTATTGTACTCCAACTTATTTTATTAATGAAAATGAGCCAGTTGGGTGTTTGATGAGAAATTTATGTCTATGTGTTGATTGTTGAGTACATTTTGTTTCTGAAATTTATTACATGTCTTTGTTATCACTACAAATTTTCCATTGGGAATATTACATAACACTTATCCACACAGGCATAGGACTATAATTTTTTCTTCATTTTCACTGTCATTATAAATGGTTCACCCTCCCCCTTCCTTAGGCCAACAAGGGGTATGAGGCAACGTTGTCCCCTTTCCCTTTTATTATTTATGTTAGTTCCCAAAGGCTTCAGCAAGATACTAGGCTCTCTAAATAGCTCTGAAAGGATCAAGGGAGTGTTAATTGTGTTGGAAAAGTAACTAGATTTGGTCTTCATATTTATCTTTGTACTTGTATCAATTTGTATTTAATGTAAAAGAAGAAAAAAGAAATTTATATTATTATTATATCTTTAGTCAAGCATGTTCTTCATGCTTTATTATTTGTTGAGTCAAAAATTAGAAATTGAGTCAAACTCCATTTGGACTCTTTGTAAAAACAAATAAAGAATTTCTTTGTTAAGTCAAAGACAGTTAAATAGTCCTCCACGTGGCCAACTCGGCCCTCCAAATGGTCAGGTCGGCCTACTGAACAAATCTGACCCTTCACAGTGATGAATAACTATATATTGGGTTAAATCATCCATTGAAAAAGACAAGAAGTTCATTGAGTGTTCCCTGTGGAACGAAGCATGAATTTCAGTGGCAAGCTCATTGAAGTCAATGTTCCACGGGGACGTGTCTCCTTGAGTCGGGTGTGCGCACCCCTCGAACCACACGTACCCGAGACGGGGCAGCGTCTAGGGAAACGTTTCCCCATGCACCACTTTTGGGGAGTCTCGGGGAGATGCAAGAGGGTGTGTTTCCCTAGTGTGGGGAACGCAACTCCCCAAAAGGGGTGTGTTTGGGCATCTCCCATCAAAAGGGGTGCTTCAAGGCATCCCTTTTGGAGGGGGGACACATCCCCCCTCAAATTTGTCTAATAACAATTATATAAAAATAAAAAATACACATTAAAAAATTTAAAATAAAATAAAATAAAACAAATGTTAAAAAGTAAAAAATAAAGGTCAAAACTTACCTAGAGGTTCATTTTACCTCATTTCTCTTCCGCGCCATCGAGTTGCAACCTCATTTCTCTTGTCATCGTTGTCGACCTCAACTCGAGCTCTCTTGCAGACTTGTTGTTGTTGACCTTTAGCTCTCTTGCAAACTTGTTGTCGTCTAAGTTCTGCCATCGACCTCTCTTGTTGTCATCTAGGTTATGCCCTCGAGCTCTCTTGTTGTCATCTAAGTTCTACCCTCAAGCTCTCTTGTTGTTGTCCAACGATCGACCTCTCCCACCCTCTACTTTCTTCGCTTGTCGACCTCTCTTCTGCCCTCTACTCATGTTGTCGTTGACCTCTCTTCTACCTTCTGCTCATGTTATCGTTGACCTCCTTGTCGTCATCCATCCTTTGAAGTTTGCAGCAGCAATCTCATGGAAAAATCCCTCCATCAACAATAATACTTCACAAAATTGCAGTGGTCTTCTAGTGTTTGCGGTAACCATTTTTGCAGCGGTCTATCCAACATTTGCATGGGTTATGGTTTATTGATCATCATTTGTAGTTGATTTTCGATGCATTTGCAAGCAATCGCAGCGACATCTTTCTATGTGTGTTTAGGTAAGTTGTTGCATAAATCTTTTTAATTTTAATTTTTAATTTTTTTATGTTCTACAATTCTAGTGTGGCATTAAAAAAATTTAATTTTGTAAATAATTGAAACTTAGTTTTAAAATGTAGATTTTTCATTTCAAATTCAGATTATCAGTCATCAGAAGTTATTCAGAACAATTAAAATTTACAAATTTAAAACCCTTCCTGCAAGGCATTAAAAACAAAAATAGTATGCAAAAAAAATTAAAACGCAATAGGTTGCAAGTGCAAAATGATTGATAACGACAGCAGCCACAGTGCCACTGATAGCGATAGTGAATATGATCCTCGAACAGAAAGTTCACTTGGAATTGCAACCCCATCAACAATGAATGAAACCCATGGTAGTAGTACAGCTAGTGCTACTCTCAATCCAACCCCATCAAAGACATTGGCACAATCAACGAAGGTGGGATCGAATGAAGACACCTTTGCACATGGCAGCATATGCACTCAACCCAAAATGGTATGTGGCAAGGGCGGTAGAATTCTCCCCATTGAAAATCCAAAGGTCAAAAAGGGATCTTGAGCTGCCATTACAAAGATGTATAGTTGAAAAGAAGGGAGAACAATTAGGAGACAGTGGATGAAATTTGCAAGTCTCAATGGTCCCTTCAACAAGCCTGATGCAAGGGAAGACCATAATGATTTAGGCCAGGATGACCCCATTGGTTAGTGGACCATGCATGTGGATGATGCTCCAGAGATTCAACAGCTTGTTATTCGCTTATTGTCTAAGATTGCTAGTTCCTCTACAGTAGAGAGGAATTGGTCCGGTTACCCACAATCTTGTGGGTGATATACCTAGGAGAAAAATTTGTCCAAGATGGTCCTCAACCGGCAGCCAACAGCACCTTGCAACCATCAACTAGCCCATTGTGTCATTTCTCCGCCACCTAAGCCAACCATCTGGCCCCTCACCCATCTATCATGATCATATATTTAAAGGTGGGCCTCTTGAACCTAAAGGTATGTCTTGTCATTTGGTAACTGAGTATTGTAGTTTACTTATCATGGAAACTTCTAGGCATGGATTAATGTGGGGATTCGCTGGAAAGAGTGGGCTAGGTCTATGCTCTTGTCCCCTAGACCTCTTTCTTGGATCCTAGTCCCATGGGATCTCCTTTACTGACCTTTGGGTTTTAGGGTGGTACTACATGAGAAACCCTGATTTTGGTGGCGTGATCCCGCTCCCTCCTCCACATACATCACTCCCCTTCCATTCATTATAACCCCATTCATCATTTTCCCTACCAAGGTCCACATACCCCCACTAGGTCCACATAGGGTTAGCCCCCCCTTCCCCTTGCCTACACCTTGGGTCGGACCTGAAACCATGCACCGAAGGTTGATACAGCTGAAAAGAAAAGTAAAAGCATAATTCGCCACATTCAACAAGAAAATGTACCACAAAATGCAAAAGATGGTCGAGACAAACCCATTTAGCACATGAGAAAAAGCCAATGCATGAGCTCTACCCCATTTCCATTGCCATCACCCTGGTTCTTATAGGCCCTAGATGAGCCTCCTTTATCATTCAGGAACCCATGATTGTCCCAACCCTTGGTGGCCAATGAACTGCCCTACCTCAAAAGGGGATATGCATTGTTATACCTTACACATCATGCTCTTATCCCCTAAGCCTCGAGCAGTTAATCAAAGAAAAATCATAAAAGGCAAAAGACATATGAAGAAGGGTGGAAAAATCAAGGTTGGGGTAACTCATGTACCACGATTGCTCCCTCCTATACATTATATACCCAAGTGTGGGATTCCCTTCATTAGCTACCCTTGTGCCCTGACATGTCGCCCAGGATTGCCCCTTTTCATCCCCTATTTCGTTCATCACTTTATCACATGCCACCACCATTTGAAGGATGTACCTTGGACATATCATCGCCTTTAAAGGTAGAAACCACCTAATAGGGTACTTGGTTAAACCCCCTTGGAGCGTGGAGACATTAGCACATGCCAAAACCCACTATGGAAGGGCATGCCATTATGAAGTACCCACCTGTTGTTCATGGTTTGTAAACTCTTTAACTTGATTTCATTAAATGACTTGTTGTACTGGAAGGCAAGGGAACGCATTGGATCTTATGCAGGATTGTAGATGGTCTCCATTTTGGGTTTGGTCTTTCTATATGGAGTCCTAACCCTCCAAAGAGCTACATTGTCACATGTAGGGTGTGTGTAGAGAGCCATGGGCCTCCACAACAGTAGACAACATTCCATGGATTCCCAGAGACGTTCAGAGATTACTCGAGATTCACATATTGGACGAGGAAGATGCACCTAGTTCACCATGCCCAATTAGCCCCACAGTTGTACCATGCACTTGGCAGATGACCCATGACCTGTATGATGATGTGGCGTCACTTACACCATCATTTGAGCCCTTGCAGATGGTCTACAGACATCTTCGATCTATTTGGAAACCCATTAGGTTACTTGTGTGCCCCCACACCCATTGGGAGCACCAAAGGTTTATTATTTGGAGAGCAAGGGGCCAACCCCTTGTCCACTACTTTTGGGAGTCCCATTTCTCATTATGGCACCTATGGACTTCATAGGCCTCTTATATGGCCCAACGACATGTATTATTGATCATTCGACCTCTTGAGAGGCTTATTCTTTTGTTTATGAGCTAGTTTGGTGGGCTTGTCACCAAAAGTTAGTTATTTTGCACAATATTTTATTATAGAGGCTAATGCAAGCCTAAATAACCAAATCAAACTCATTAGAAGTGTATAAATACAAGTGATGTGAATTCATTTTAGCATCATCACTTGGATTGGACTTGTATCTCTTTAGATAACTTTTCTATCCTTCATGGAGTACGAATTTTGAGCATGGAATGAATTTTGATGTTTGGATCATTTTCTCATCTTGGAGCTTCTTGATTGGCAAAGTTTTGATGGTTGGGTATACTCCTAATACATGTAAGTGCAATTTAATGCTATTCCTTCTTTCTACTTTGTCACATACATTGTTGTTGGGATTTCGCTATACTGGGGCTAATTTACTACATCCATTTATGCGAAATTGTGGAAATTTTGTTTCTAGATAGTGATGCTTCATGTATGGGCCATGTATTATGAGCAATGTGGAAAAAGTCAAAGTCGAGATTAAATCAGCAAGGGTCCAAAAATTGAAAAAGTCGTTAAAGTCGGGAGGTTTTTGAAAAAGTTGGCAAAGAGTCAACAAAATTAAAAAAATATATAAAAAAATACAAAAATACAAAAATATTCATTTTTCTTTTAGCATCTAAAGTATCCACAACATCAAATAAATGCATTTCCATATAAACATGTAAAGAAAGCTAATATATAATATGTATATGAAGTCTAGTGCTACATCACATATCAAAATAGTGAATCAAATCATGAATCTTGAGTCTTGTCTCAATCTCAACTCTCAAGAGTCAAAATAACAACAAAAAATATAATAAAAGTATATCATGAGTCATCTACATGTCAAAAAGTAATCAATCATTGAGATCCTCTACCCCTTTTATGGGAATAGGGAATGGCTTTGCCTTTTCCTCTAGAGGAAGAAGGCCTTGCCTCTAGGGATACAAATGGACTCAGTTGTCCTCTAGAAGCCAATAAAAGAGGTGGCCTCTGTCCTCTGTTGCTGCCCATACTAGATGGTGTCACTTCTTCCTCCTCATCCTCCTCCTACTCTGTCTCTTGACCCTACTCCTCTAACTCTGGCTCTCCCTCCCCTGCAATTGCTACCTCCTCTGTCGATAGTACCTTTGGATCCACATCTAATCAATCAGCGATCGAGTCCATGGTCAGCCTCTCAGTCTCAACCCTCCATGCAGAAGTGGTCAATATTGTCCAATGAGATGGCTTCCACATCAAGAGTTTTATGAAGTTATCTCACCTACAATTGAAAATTGTAGTAGACATAGACCATGGCATTGAGGCGTTGGGACTCCAATCTATATTAGGGTAATAGATTGTAAATTAGTACTTAGAAATTTTAAATATTAAAAATAATCAAATGAATTCAAAAATTCAATTTGAACTCTTTTTACCTGTTGTGCTTTTTGTTGTGTATTTTGTCAAATACACTTTAGTTGTGCTCACACCTAGAGGAACCCAATGTTTGGTTGAGCACTCGACTTGCAAGATTTTGGAGATGGGGTACTCTGCCAACATATCTTGTCCACCAAGCATCTACAAGTTAAAGATAAATGAGAAACATTAAAAAAAAAAAAAAAAAAGTCAAAACATTGAAATTCTAAACTTGAAACAAACTGAAGCTTACCTGGCATTTTGGTCACCCTATTCTTAGTAGCCATGGTAAAACCAAATGTGCCACCTGCCATCTTATATATCTCCATTTCTTTAGAAATATTTTCATGTTCTTGCTTAGATGCCACCATCCTCTCAACACAAGTGAAGAATCCATCCATCACCTTGGCATCAAATCTGAAACCACAGGAGTAAGAAAGTGCGAGGTTGAGGTAGATACCTGCAGCATGAATGGCACGAAGGAGAGTATCGTTCCATCACTCATCAATCACTCTCAATATGACCTATTGTTTCTTTAACCCCTCATCTCCCTTATCTTCATAATAAGCACGAATGGCTTCTTTGGCCCTATCCATGGCCTCATACGAGTAGCCCATTGCGGGCTTGTAGCCTACTGCAGGTGGCAGGAAAAATTCACAGAACCCAGTAGCAGTTCTAGTATGCAATTATTTTGGTGAAGCAGATTAGTGTTTTTGCTAAGCAGTTTCTCTTGTATAGGCATAGAGGGTTTTGCAACAGTTGCTAGAGCAAAATCAGTGTCCGGTGGAAGAGGAATAGCACACAAATTTGTCTTCACTAAATTCTCCACTATAACCATGGATCGATTTAATATTCAAGGGGCTTCAGAGTTGTCTTCCAAATTGGAGGACGAAGTTGCTTGCTTATCAAGTTCAGCTTCACAAGGTGTCAGGTATATAGACAGTGGAGCGTCAACTCACATGACAGGGATTAGAGAATATTTCTCTAGCTACCATAAGGAGTAGATGGATTTCCATATTACGATGGGAAACAGAACGAAGTGTACTCCTGTGGGAAGAGGTGTACATAGAACAGCCAGAGCGCTTCGAGACTCATGAGAGGCACACTAATGTGTGCAAACTGAAGAAAGCTCTATACGAGCTCAAGCAGGCTCCCAAGGCATGGTATGGTCAGATTGACAGCCACTTGCAGTAGATGGGATTCATCAAGAGTGACGTAGATCCCAACCTTTACTATTTGATGGTAGAGGATGAGCCACTCATCTTAGTATTATATGTGGATGATCTCTTCCTGACAGAGTCATCAGGGCTCATAAAGGATTGCAAGAGGACCCTGGCAGCATAGTTTGATACGAAGGATTTGGTGTTGATGCACTATTTCCTAGGATTGGAAGTGTGGCAGAAGGATGATATGCTAGATCTTCCTTGGGCAAGGAAGATATGTTACAAATATTCTAAAGAGATTCAGAATACAGGATTGTAGACCCATGTCTACGCCCGTGATCACCAACTGGAAGAAAATAGATGCATCAGATGACAAGGATGTTGATCCCACTTTGTATAGACATCTTATCGATTTTCTCATGTATCTGGGCAACACTAGGTTAAATCTTTGCTCCACAGTCAATACCCTCAACCAGTTCATGGTGGAACCTAAGAGGGTACATTGGACAATAGTGAGGCATATTTTGAGGTATGTGTGCAGTACAATCGAGTATGGGTTGCGATATACCAGAGGTAATGACGTCAGACTATGTGGGTTCACAGATGCAGATTAGGCAGGCAATTCAATGGACTGGAAAAGACCCTCTGGGTATTGCTTCAGCATTGGATCAGGGATAGTTTCTTGGTGCAGCAGGAAGCAAAAGTTAGTAGCACTGAGCTCTGCAAATGCAAAGTATATGGTAGCAAGAACAACTGCGTGCAAAGCTATATGGCTTCAGACATTGTTGGTAAGCTTGTTTGGGAAGAGGATGGAGGTGACTAGTGTCTACTACGATAATCAGAGTTCCATCAAGCTCTCTCAGAATCCAGTGTTTCATGACAGTTCGAAACACATAGATATTTGGTGTCATTTCATCAGAGATTGTGTACAGCATGGAGTGGTCCAACTATAGTATGTTCCCACAGATGAGCAGGTTAAAAACATAGTCACAAAAGCTCTAGGGAGAGCTAAGTTCATCCACTTCAAAGAACAGATGGGTATGGTGAAGAACCTGTTTCAGTAGCAAGGACAGAGTATTTAAGATGCTTCTCAGTTGCGGTAGTTGCAATTGCAGCATCAACAGATGAGAGGCAGTTGCAATGGAGATGCAGAGTTGGCAGCAGTATAGCAGTGTCAGCAGCAACATCAGAGTTGCGCAGTGGTTGGTGGGAAATGGCAGGCAGTCACAGCAGCCAAACATCAGCAACATGAAAGAGGATGATACAGAGATAGGGTGTTGTAGTAGTTGTGCAGCACTAGATCATTATCCTCGCTAAGAGGGAGTGTTAGTTTTTGTAGCATCAGAGTTGTTCTAGTTTCAAAACCTTATGGGGAGGCTAAAACATAGGAGTTCTCCATAACCTAGAAATCATTTCTGGAAATTCCACCTAACAGTGTCTCAAATAGATTATTAGCCTATAAAGGTGAGAATCATCTAGAAACTCACACATATTGACTAGAAAATAATCTTGGCCCTTGATTAAGTTTTAATCTTGGTTGTTGGAGGTCCAACAGAAGATTATAAGAAGAAGTCGATGGGTAGATGGAGTACACACTAGTGCAGATACTCAGTGATCTGGGCAGTTTGATTATCAGGTACAGGTCATTCAGCAAAATAAATCGAGTCAGTGGATCGAGTATCAAGTGGCAAAGAGGCAGCAAAGTATATTTCCAAAGGAGTTTCCAGTTTCGGAATAGTCAACTGAGAGAAGGATGAGTTTTCCTCAATGAACTACGCAAGCCCTGTGCAGAGCGTTTCTAGGGAAAGTTCTATTCAGCGAGAGGAGTCGGTTCAATTGTTGAAGGCCAGGATATACTCCAAGAGGCCAAGCGAGTCACTTTCCAAGGCAGAGATAGGCAGAACTGCAGGATTCAATGAATTCTAAAGGAAGAGCAAATAGAGCCTGCGGAACCATTGCGCAGAGGCTCACGCAGGGGAAAGTCGTACAACCCAATTTGGCAACATTTCAGAGCAGGATTAGTCATGGTGTTGAGGTTTTTGCCTCACATATATTTTGTCGATATTTCTCTCAGAAGGAATTGCCAGTTCAGCGACATATTATTGTACTCATAAATTTTGTTGTTGCATGATAATAAAAACCCTCACTACTGCACCAATTTTCCCACTTCGAGTTTTTCCGATTTGCCGCTTTAGATTTCTCCGAGGACATTTGTCCAAAAATAACTATGTCAATTTTTATGTATACACGCTAGCATATTTCTCAAAATTTAATTTGGTGAAAATTGCAGTAGAGACATGCTAGCATATTTCTCAAAATTTAATTTGGTGAAAATTGCAGTAGAGAATTATTCGTTGTTTGTAAGGGAAAATAAACTATTAATTAATTTACAATTAGAAGAATAATTTCCAGTTGTTGCAATAGAACTGAAATTTTTTCACACATACTACCATGTTGCTTCACCAAATCGAAGCATCAAACGGTAGGAAAAGTTCAAAAGTGCTTGTGCTTCTCCTCAACCTCCCCCTCTGGGAGACCACCCAATGTTATCGATGTTGATTTGGAGGTTTTGCTTTGTTCATCAAGCCACACATTCCCAAAGCATTAGAGAGATAAACTCTAGATAAGTTCAGAGAAGAGCACCTCTCGCCAGTCAAACCACCTCCCAAATCCAAAGGAGCAAACACAAATCTGTGAAAATTTCTAAACAAGAATTCTATTACTACAGCAACTGATTTATTTTACCTACTTATTTTCCAATAAGTTATTTACAAAATCCCTTCAGTAAATATTAAAATAAATTCTACTACAGATATCACACCATTATACGAAACAAATACATGCACAAGAGTCAAACACATCAACACAGTTATTTTTAAACAATTGTCCGTGGAAAAACCCAATGCGGGAAAACCGGTGCAGCAAAGGAGGGTTTTATTAATCTTCAACAAAAATCGCTTTTACAGAAAGATTTTACATAGACAATGGGAGAAAACACCTGAGACTTTTCTCCAAGACTTTGTGACACCCTAGAGGACTTCCTTTCCCTACTGTGCCAGCCCTGTGTCATCCTTCCTAGCTCTGCAGTGCTTTGTCCTTCACTATGTCATCCACTGCGTCTCTATGATCTGCGTCTCCCTCAGTGTTGTCTCTCACAGTCCCTGTGTCTCCTCTCTTCAGCTTTCTGATTGCTGCTAATCACCCCCTCTTCCTCCACCCTGCAACTCTCCCTCTAAAATCGATTTTCCCTTCTCTCTGAAAAATCGATTTTCCTTGGGATACTGAGTATCTGTTGGTGTCTCTCCAAATGACCCTCAAGTCTTCTCTTATGATTTTCCTATTGATGAATCAGCAGTCAAGATTAAGTCCCTAATCAACGGCTAAGATTAAAATAGACTTGATACATGTCTCTTAGAAGCTTCTCATCCTTATCTTTATTAATACCCATTAATATTTTTATTTTCCTAAGTTTAGACTTAGGAACCCATTAAAAATATCAATTATTTTAATAACTCCTCATCGGGATGGAATTTCCCAAAACGATTTCTGAGTCATGGAGATTGCATGTGCTTTAGCCTCTCCAATAGTTTTCATGGCTAGACCACATCCAATGCTACTCCAAATCAACACTCCCTCTTAGCGATGAATGTGCTCTAGTAATGCTCCACCACTGAACATCACATTGATCATCCAACACCAGTACATGTGTTGATGCTAGGCCTGCTACCCTACATCCACTGCACTGTTGCCTCCAGTACTGTTGCCCATGGCTCTGCCACTGCTACATCTGTACTGCAACTCCCTCTACATCCGTGTTGCGGCTGGTCCTTCCTCCCAACAATGCATCTTGTTAAGTTATGGTATGTTCTATGCTTATAACAGTTTACTTCTTTTTCTTATTACATTCCACAGATTAGAAATCACATGTCCATAAAGTAAAGTGCAGATAGAACATTAAACGATCGATAGAAAACAAGCCAAGACAAGAGACGTAAGATGTGGCAGCTAGCCAGGGACAAACCCCACAATGTGTGGGGAAACCCTTTGATCAAATCTTCTTTTATCTTCAATAATTCAACAAAGAGAAATAGTACAATAAATCTGATTTATATCAGCAGTAGCAAACCCTAGATCAACAATATCAACATTAGCGGCTTCATCATCAAACTAGGGCAGACAATATCTCACAAACCAACCGTCGGATCAGCTTGATTCCACCACCAAAAGTTGCAGCTTTTAGAGGAGGTTCAGATGAACCTACAGCGCAGTTCAGATGAGGAGATCTTCTAGTCCACGTAGGTCAAACTTCACTTCTGCAGTTGCAGCTTCAGTTTCAGCGGCTTCTGGCTTCACATGTGTGAGGGAGAGACCCTTTTCTGTGCAATAGAGAAGAGACTCTTTTCTGCACAGTAGAGAGAGAGAGATGTGATGAGATGAGTGAGTCCAAATGAGGAAAAGTCCTCGTATATTTATACACAACGTTGGTGTTTGAATAGATGCGCCTGTTGGGCTTCTGAGCCTACATGAACTGTAGGTCAGCTTGAGAATAATTCCATAATCAAAATAAATTCATATTTCCATGAATACTTATCGGAATCGGATGATCTTTATATCAATCCTACACCTCTCGAGGAGGGGAATCTAATAAAAATATCATCAGCCATGAATAAGATGACACACATGAAGTTTTGCCCTGGTTGCCAATTTTAACACTCCCTCTCAACTAGGGAGAACTTCATCTGCAATCTGTCTATCAGTCGTTACTATTCATCCATCAAATGCGTTGCCCTGTACAGCCTGCCCCTTGTCCTACTTTGCTCTATTCTATCTGTTTTGCTTTGTCTTGTTCTGCCCTGTACTGATCTGTATGGCTCTGCTCCGTTATGCGCTGCTCTGCTTTGTTTTGTTTTGCTCTGCTTTTGTCCGAATTATGAAGAAGAAGAAATGATCGAGGATGTATCATACTGACTCAAAGTCAGTCTCAGAGCATGTACCATTGGTCCCAAACCAATCTCAACCAACTCTAAGTTAGCGTCATAGTGAGTACAACTCCACTGGTCCCAGACCAGTATCATCCTCCACTGACTCAAAGTCAGCGTTAGAGTGCGTACCATTGGTCCTAGACCAGTCTCAACCAACCCGAAGTCAGCTTCATAGTAAGTACCACTCCTACCACTAGTCCCAGACCAGTATCGCAGTCTCAGAGAGTGTACCACTGGTCCCAGACCAGTCTCAACCGACCCGAAGTCAACGTCATAGTATGTACCACTCTCACTGGTCCCAGAGCAGTATTGCATTGACACGAAGTCAGTCTCAGAGTATGTACCACTAATCCTAGACCAGTCTCAACCGACCCGAAGTCAGTGTCATAGTATGGTACAACTCCTACCACTGGTCCCAGACCAGTATCATTGATCCCAAATCAATGGAGGTCATCCTAGCGTAGGGAGTACGGATAGAACGATGCGTATGAAGGGCCATATAAGAGGCCTATGAAGTCCATAGGTGCCATAATGAGAAATGGGACTCCCAAAAGTAGTGGACAAGGGGTTGGCCCCTTGCTCTCCAAATAATAAACCTATGGTGCTCCCAATGGGTGTGGGGGCACACAAGTAACCTAATGGGTTTCCTTGAGATAGAAAAATTTCCCTTGGCTTCTGCCACACTTCAAGTCCTTGGTTCTTCATTTCAAATTCAAAAGCCAACTCCCTCTTACATTTGTGAATGAGAGGGTATGCACTTGTTAGAAAGAGGCCATCCACGTACAACACCAGTCTGAGAGGCTTGTCATCTCCAACCTTAAGGTAAAGGTTAGGATCGGCTTCACTCCTAGTGA
>APFE031669341.1:128367-139778 GCA_000404065.3 Pinus taeda | reverse complement strand
TCGTATATCTGGCAACAGGTGCAAATATCACATCATAGTCTATACCTTCCTTCTGGGAGAAACCACGAGCAACAAAACGAGCCTTATACTTTTCCGTACTTCCATCTGCTGCATGCTTTATCTTGTAAAGCCATTTGGAAGTAACAACTGTCTTGTCCGAGGTCTAGGAACTACTTCCCAGACATCATTCTCCATAATAGACTCATATTCTTCAGTCATAGCATCCTTCCTTACTTGAAGCTTGACGGCATCTGAGAATGATGAAGGCTCATTTTGTATGATCGTGCTCATGATGGTCAGTATCCCTGATACTTATTAGGTTTCTTACTTTCATGAAAGGTTCCTCAGGGTGCAACATGTCCTTCAGCATCATCAAATATCCCCCTAAGCCATGAAGGCCTCTTCCTAAAAGAGGAAGGCTCAGGTGGATAAATAGGATCCATGGGTTCCTCCACATCAGGCATTGTTACATCATCTACCCATAGAGACAGCTTCCACAATCGTACCGTTCTTACTTTCCGCCACACCATTCTGCTTAGGAGTATGTGGTGTATTAGTCCCCCTTTGAATGCCAGCCTCAAATATGCTTAAGTGAATCAACTGTAATATATCGGAGGTCTTGCTTAGGCTTGATGGGAATGGTCCCCTTTTGAGCTTTCCTTTAGCACATCCTAGACATACACCTTTCTCTACTCAGAATTCGGGCATCCCTGTCACCATTTGTCTTACACCGAGTATAGCTTTATAATGAAGGGGGGCAAGGCTCCGATGCCAAAGTTCGGACTGAAGAGATGTGTCATAAGACATGACACCTAGCGGGCTTCCATTGACCTGATATAATGAATCAACACGAAACCCAAGAGTAAAGGCATCTTTAACATTATTTTTTGATACACGTACCTTGCCATCGCTGAATATTACCTTGTAGCCTTTGTCTTCCATTGCGGAGATGGACACCAGGTTCTTTTGAGGTTGGGTGCATTTAATACATCCTGGAATTTCTAGCCTTCTTGAATGCTTGTTCTCTTCCTTGATTCCCAGCTCTCCTCTTACCTTTGCTATTGAATTTGTCATTCCTTTGATTGCCATCAAAGGGATTTTGATCATCGTCCCGGTGTGAGTCCTTTCTATTAGGGCACTCCCTTGCATAGTGACCTGCTTTATCGCAGATGTAACATCATCCTTTTCTTCCACCCTTAGGTCCAGCCTTTCCTTTTGATTTAGTCCCAGAATTATTTCTTTCCTTAGCATGAGAAGAAAAAGCAGCAGGAGGACCTTTAGGCAAGGGCATTTCTTGCTCTTCTACCCTTGTTTCTTCTTGAATGCATCTAGCCATTAATTCCTCGAAACCAGGAGTTACATTATTGTTCAGAAGAGTAGTCCTAAAAATGTACCATTCAGATGGTAATCCTCCAAGAGTCGTGAGTGCCATTTCCCTGTCAGTAATAGCCTCCCCAATAGATAAGATATTGTTCTTGATCTCGATTATTCTTAAGAAGTATGCTTGCATACTCTCATCTTTACCCTTCTTGATTTCCCTCAGCTTATTTCTAAGAAACAAGACTTGATTTGCATCATTAACTTTAAATAAACTCACCAGTCTATCGTAGATTTCCTTTGAGGTGTTCAGGTCAGAGATGTAGACCATCAAGTGCTTGTCGATAGAGTCCCGGATGATTTTCTTTGTTTTGACTTCTCTGTTTTCCATTTGTACCTGGCAGCAACAGATGCATTTGATGGAGGCTCAACAATATTGCCTCTTACATGGTCCAGCACTCCTTGATCTTCTAGGGTTAGATCGATAGACATCTTCCATCCATGATAGTCAGCTTTCTCATGGAGCTTGTCTTCGGCAGGAAAGAGTGTTGAGGACCCCATAGTTCTTTTTAGGATAGCC
This sequence comes from Pinus taeda, assembly GCA_000404065.3. Taxonomy (NCBI): domain Eukaryota; kingdom Viridiplantae; phylum Streptophyta; class Pinopsida; order Pinales; family Pinaceae; genus Pinus; species Pinus taeda. The sequence goes on along the minus strand of APFE031669341.1, from coordinate 137,881 downwards.
TTGCCAATCTTCTCTTCGGTGATTTCTCTTGCTCTTGCTCGAACTTATGTCTTCACTCAACTCTGATACATGTTAAGTTATGGTATGTTCTATGCTTATAACAGTTTACTTCTTTTTCTTATTATATTCCACAGATTAGCAATCACATGTACATAAAGTAAAGTGCAGATAGAACATTAAACGATTGACAGAAAACAAGCCAAGACGAGACACAAGATGTGGTAGCTAGCCAAGGACAAACCCCACAATGCATGGGGAAACCCTTTGATCAAATCTTCTTTAATCTTCAATAATTCAGCAGAGAGAAATAGTACAATAAATTTGATTTATATCAGTTGTAGCAAACCCTAGATTAGCATCATCAGCATTAGCGGCTTCATCATCAAACTAGGGCAGACGATATCTCACAAACCGACCACCGAATTGGCTTGATTCCACCACCAAAAGTTGCGGCTTTCAGAAGAGGTTCAGATGAACCTACGGCACAGTTCAGATGAGGAGATCTTTTAGTCCACGCAAGTCAAACTTCACTTTTGCAGTTGCAACTTCAGTGTCAGCAGCTTCCTTCAAACTAGGGCAGTCGATATCTTGCAAACCGTCCGTCAGATTGACTTGATTCCACCACCAAAAGTTGTGGCTTTTAGAGGAGGTTCAGATGAACCTACAGCACAGTTCAGATGAGGAGATCTTCTAGTCCACAAAGGTCAAACTTCACTTCTGCAGTTGCAGCTTCAGTTTCAGCAGCTTCCAGCTTCACATGTGTGAGAGAGAGACCCTTTTCTGCACAGTAGAGAAGAGACTCTTTTCTGCGCAATAGAGAGAGAGAGAGAGGGATGTGATGAGATGAGTGAGTCCAAATGAGGAAAAGTCCTAAATTTATACACAACATTGGTGTTTGAACTTTGAATAGATGCAACTGTTGGGCTTCTGAGCCTACATGAGTTGTAGGTCGGCTTGATAATAATTCCATAATCAAAACAAATTCATATCTCCATGAATACTTATCGGAACTGGATGATCTTTATATCAGTCCTACACCTCTCGACGAGAGGAATCTAATAAAAATATTATCAGCCATAAATAAGATGACCCACATGAAGCTTTGCCCTGGTTGCCAATTTTAACACATCCGCACTGCAACTCTCTCTCAAATTTTGCATCATGTTGCCCATAGCACTGCTAACTGTTGCATTGCAACACCTAACATTTATCCATTTCTGCTTCTAAAATGGATTCTTTACCATCCCCATCTTCTCCGTGAAATAAACGAACTTTGTTCTTCCAAGGGCCTTGGTAAGGATGTCCGCCACCTGTTCTCATGTAAGAGTGTAGCTCAACTGTACAGCTTCTCGTTGGACACAGTCTCTGACAAAGTGACACCGAATATCAATGTGCTTTGACCGATCATGAAATATTGGATTCTCAGAGAGCTTGATGCAACTCTGATTATCACACATGATCCTGGTCGCCTCCATCCTTCTTCTGAATAGGTTCACAAGCAATTTTCTAAGCCATATGGTTTTGCACGAAGTTGTGCTAGCGGCCATATATTCTGCTTCAGCTGAGCTCAGACCTACAGATTTATGTTTCCTAATGCACATGGAGGTAATCCCCGATCCAATGTTGAAACAGTACCCAGAGGTACTTTTCCGATCTACTGAACTTTCAGCCCAATCTGCATCAGTAAACCCACTCAGTCTAATATCATTACTTCTGGTATACAAGAGTCCATACTCGATTATTCCCTGTATATATATGAGAACATGTTTGGTTGCTGCCCAATGCGCCCTCTTTGGTTCCACCATGAACTGACTAAGGGTGTTGACAGCATAACAAATGTCTGGCCTGGTGTTGACCAGAGACATCAGGGACCCTATGAGCTGCCTGTATAAGGTGGGATCAACATCTTTGTCTTCTAATGCATCAATTTTCTTCCATTTCGTGATCATTGGAGTAGCCATCGGCCTACAGTCCTGCATCCTGAATCTCTTCAGTATCTCTGTAGCATATCTCCCTTGTCCAAGGAAGCTCTCACCCTTCTGCTGCCAAACTTTCAACCCCAAGAAATAATGCATCTGTCCCAAATCCTTCATGTTGAATTTTGTGGCTACATTCTTCTTGCAGTGCTCAATGAGCCTGGATGATCTTGTTAAGAAGAGATCATCCACATATAATACTAGGACTAGAGGCTCATTCTCTACAACCAAATAGTAGAGATTGGGATCTGCATCACTCTTGACAAACCCCATCTTCTGCAAGTAGCCATCAATTTGACCATACCATGCTCTAGGTGTTTGCTTGAGCCCATACGAAGCTTTCTTCAATCTACATACATGAGATTTATTCACATGTGTCTCAAAGCCTTCTCGTTGTTCAATGTATACTTCCTCTTCTATCACCCCATTCAAGAATTTCATTTTGACATCCATCTTATGAATCTCCCACCCCATCTGTGCTGCAAGAGATATCATGGTTCTAATAGATATATACCTGGCTACTGGGGCAAAGGTCTCTTCATAGTCTATTCCTTCCTTCTGAGCATACCCCTTAGCCACAAATCTGGCTTTGTATTTTTCCACACTGTTGTATGCAGCGTATTTAATCTTATAGATCCATCACGAACCTACCACTAATCTGTCTTGAGGCCTAGTCACTACTTCCCAGACATCATTCACCATTATAGAGTAGTATTCCTCCACCATCACATCCATCCAAACTTGCTGTTGAGCGGCCTCTTGAAAACTGGAAGGTTACTCAACCTGACCTAATAAGGTCTGATATCTATTTGGTTTTCTTCGCTCCCTTTTATTGTTCTTGGGTGCACCAATGAAATTTTCTGCATCCCGCCGAATCTATCAAAGTTCCCGACTCATTCTTCCTCTAGGAGTAGGTGCATCTGTTAGCTCTTCCTCTTCTTGTAATTCCTCATGTTTTGAAGGAGAATTCCTAGTACTGGCTTCCGCTGGTTGAAGTGGTTTGACCAACGACTCATCTTTTGACTGGTCCTTGGAAGGCATTTCTCGAGATTTTCTGAAGGCCCTATCTTCCATGAATTTCACATCTCGTCGAACTACTACCTTCCTGCTCCCTGGAAGATAGATTCTATATGCCTTAGCATTCTCGCTATATCCCACAAGATATCCTTTCTCTGCAATTTGATCTAACTTCTTCCTCTTCTCCTCGGGGATACGGCAATATGCTAAACTCCCAAATATCCTGAAATGACTAACTTCAGGTATCTTCCCGGTGAAGATTTGCTCTGGAGTAATCTTGCCCAATGCCTTCTGAGGATTTCTATTCTGGACATACACTGTCGTGATGCATGCTTCTGCCCACAGGACTTTTGGCATATCCTGATCATACATCATAGCCCTAGCTGCTTTCACAATAGTCCTATTCTTCCTTTTTGCTACTCCATTCTGCTCCAGATTGTAAGGAGTTGTCCACTCTCTTTTGACGCCCTCCCTAGCACAAAAATAAGTGAAGTCTTTGTCAACATACTCTCTACCATTGTCTGAGTGCAACACTTTTATTTTCTTTCCTGGCAGATTCTCTACTAGAGCCTTGAACTCTTTGAATCGACAAAAAACCTCATCCTTGGTTTTCAGAAAATAGATCCAAGTCTTCCTGGAATGGTCATTGAGGAAGGTGACGAAATATTCGGCACCACTAAGAGATTTTGTGGACATCAGTCCGCAGATATCTGAGTGTATCAATCCTAGTACACTCTTGGCCTTATTTTTACTTCTAAGAAACGCTGCCTTGGCATACTTGCCCAAAGCACACGATTTGCATACATCATCTCGTTACTAAGATCTGGAACTCCTATTACAGTTTTCCTAAGAATTCTCAAGGCCCCATGGTGCAAATGTCCCATCCTTTTGTGCCATATTTCATTCAAATCCTTGTCTCCATTACCACCTATCAACGCCATTGGTGATTCTAGCTACAACCTGTACAACCTATTACCCCTGATTCCGATCTGTACCTTCTTTTTCCAACTCGGGTGTTTTGACGTATACTTTCTCCTTAATGAAGAAAACATCATAGCCCTTGCTTTGAAGTTGAGATACGGAAAGTAAGTTCATCCCTAGTTCTGGCACATGCAACACATTGGTAGCTTGGAACTGCTCTCCTGTTTTTGCTTGAAAAACTATAGTACCCTTCCCTACTGGAGTACACTTTGCCTTATTCCCCATGGTGATCTGAAAATTCATTCTTTCCTCTTGATAATCTGAGAAACATTCTCGGATTCCTGTCATATGCCAAGAGACTCCACTGTCTATATACCATATCCATGATGATGAAGAGCTTACAGCATAGAGAAATCGAAATTTCTATCTCTTGTGCAATCTTCTGAAAATCTGCACGAGTCTCCTAACGTGGATGCCTCTACATCATGATCTTGACCCATAATTGATTTTCCCTTCCTGTCTTTGAATCTTTGCTCTCATACCATGTGAAAAATTCTAAACAGAAATTCTATTACTGCAGCAATTGATTTATTTTACCTACTTATATTCCAACAAGTTACTTACGAAATCCCTTCAGTAACTATTAAAATAAATTCCACTGCAGATATCACACCATTATACAGAAACAAATACATGCACAAGAATCAAGCAAATCAATATAGTTATTTTTGGATAACTGTCCCCAGAAAAACCCAATGCAGGAAAACCGGTCCAACGAAGGAAGGTTTTATTAATCTTCAGCAACAATCGTGTTTACAGAAAGATTTTAAATAGACACTGGGAGAAAACACCTGAGACTTTTCTCCGAGACTTTTTGACACCCTAGAGGACTTCCTTTCCCTACTGTGTCAGCGCTACATCATCCTGCCTAGCTCTGCATTGCTCTGTCCTTCACTACCTCTCCCTCTGCGTTGTCTCTGAGAGTCCCTGCGTCTCCTCTTCTGAGCTTTCTGACTGCTGCTAATCGCCCCCTCTTCCTCCACCCTACAACTCTCCCTCTGAAATCAATTTTCCCTTTTCTATCAAAAATCGATTTTCCCTTCTCTCTCAAAAATCGATTTTCCCTTCTCTCTAAAAAATCAATTTTCCATGGGATACTGAGTATCTGTTGGTGTATCTCCAAATGACCCTCAAGTCTTATCTTATACTTTCCCTGTTGATGAATCAACGGCCAAGATTAAGTGCCTAATCAATGGCTAAGATTAAAGTAGACTTGATCCTCGTCTCTTAGAAGCTTCTCATCCTTATCTTTATTAATACCCATTAATATTTTTATTTTCCTAAGTTTAGGCATAGGAACCAATTAAAAATATTAATTATTTTAATAACTCCTCATCCGGATGGAATTTTCCAAAACGATTTCAGGGTCTTGGAGACCTCATGTGCTTTAGCCTCTCCACCAATTTTCATGGCTAGAGCACATCCGATGCTACCCCAAATCAACAAAATCCATTCAAATTTTCATTCTTTCGACCTCGAATGCTAAGAATATCCCTCGCTCGTACACCCCCCCCTCCAGGATCAAACAATCAAGTTCATTCCTCGCTCGTACATCCCCCCCAGGATCATACAATCAAGTTCATCCCTCGCTCATATATCCCCTCTGGGATCATACAATCAGGCTCCCTAATGGTTCTAGTAGACTCTGACAATGAGCCAATGGTCAATTCTCACCACTCACCCTCGACCATCAAACTCAAGCAACCCTAACAACATCAACCTCATCATATAATCTCTCTCTCTCTCTCTCTCTCTCTCTCTCTCTCCAAGTTCTTCAGTTGGGTTGTCCATATTTCTAGTCTTATACAAACTCATTTAGTATTTTGTATTACCGTAACTATCATGGTTTTATACATATGTTCTGATGCTATACTTATGTAGGTTTCTTTCTTTGTAGTAGTTTTGAAATTTTCAAGGATATGCACTTGCACTCCCATGCTGTATTCATACTGGTTGTATTCTTTAGTCCCATTGACCTACTTTTGTGGTCATTCATCAGATATTAATAAACTTATTTTTATCTTAAAGCCTAACCAGGGTTACTTTGCTTGCAAATTAAACTTGTTACATGCTATAATTCAATTGTGTATTTTGCAATAACATTGTACATAGATTTCACATGTATCTTCAATGTTTTTCTTTGGGAGAGCTTAATTTCAAGACATTTAATAACAGTTTCCGAAAATATTTCACTTGTAATATTTATACAGATTGAACTACTTCTCCATCTAGCAAATAGGATAGTCCAAGATATAGATTATAGCGAGGATCCACCCAAAAAGGTCTTAGATCAACGAATAAGGAATGTCTCATTTATTTGTTGAGATAAATGTTTGGAAACTCCATGGTGCCTATGTGGGTCTGATAGATCATAGCACTAAGACATATGAAATGATCTTTGCGGTGACTCTTGCCAAGACTAGATCCAAGAAAACTACCTCAAATACAATATCTTTTTGACTACTATCGATGTCTTCCAATAGTGTCTAAAACTTCCAACCTCAGGTGTACACTATAGCATGCCATATTTAATTTCAGTTGAACACAATTTTAACATATCCATGGCCTTTACATAATAAAGCTTGAACTTCGGGTTATCACCAGATTACCCACATTTTTCACAATAAACTAGGATTTCTTAGTGAGAAAGCGATACATTTTACAGGAGAATAATATAAGCATGGAGATATTGTTAGAAAATATATAAATATTTATAATATCTCGAAGATTGCTCAAATTTGCAGCCTAAAGATTAACAACCCAAATTCTCTCATATTTACTGATTAAAGAGAACCAAAAATTACACTGCAAGGAGGATAGTATAATCCAATAGCAATGCTCAAGGGATTCAACATAAAATCTAAAAGTCTTAAACAAATGAATACCAGTCCTCTCATAATATGAATACTCACATTGAACCAGCAATTGCATTGCCAAGAAAAAAACACAATCCAATACTAATGCCAACTTCAGGACCTAGTGCTCGACCAATCAAATAGTAAGGACCGCCACCCTACAAACATGATCAAACATCATTAGTACAAAATAAGCCATTTCTAAAAGCATGTAAATCCATCTAGCCACTATTAAATAATATAAGATAGTTTTTATTAATGTCCAGCAAATGACCACAAATAGAGCAATGGGACTGCTACGTACAACAGTGTGAGATATAAAGTGGGAGTCCAAAAGCTGCTTCTAGAAAATCATGAGATAATCAAAACTAGTTAATGCTGTTAAAAATATAAACCCCACTTGAACCTTATCAGAACCAGAACTGGCACACGACCAATCAACCCCAAAAACCAGAACCAGGAAAAAGATGGTCTATTTATAAACATATAAAATTTTCATACTCTTGTGTCTAATAAATTGGATGGTTGATTAAGAAACATCTAGAATTTTTGTATTTGGTGTCTAACAATTTGGATTTATAAGGATGAACATGAACATATATGAACATGAACATATTTCATATATATATATATATATATTAAACACCAAATATGAAAACTTTTCTCATATATAAAAGAATGCAAGGGTGAATATAGAATATATCACAACAAATCAATACATCTAATCCAAAATGCACAAACATTAAGGCTATAAATGGCCTCCAGATTCAAAAAATAACCATACTTTAGCCTACAATCAAATCAAACTAAATAATCATCTGAATCTTGATCCTATATATTCTCTGCATGGTTATGCTTGAGATCTTGACTTGATTGTCCTAAAGGTTTTTTTTTAACAACGTGGTGAATCGGTAACTGCCAGGCCTAATCTAAGGGACACCCAGGATCAACCCTCGTAGCTGCCACTATAACACCAAGAGTACATCCAACAACCTGCAATCCAGATATACTAAATCCTTATGATTTTGGCAAAAGCTGAGACTCACAGATAAGGGGAGTCTACTCCTTGAGCTGCACATCATAGCAGTACGCTATACTCAATGAGATTTGAACAGTGGCCTCGCGGGTTTCACCCAATGAACCCAGCCGTCAAACCACACATCACTGTATGTCCTAAAGGTCCTGTTACTCACCAATGTCTAGGGCAATCCCAGGGCTGTCAAACTCTGACAGCACCAGTCACTTGTAGGGGTGAATCTATTGATTGTCCTGTGGGAAAGAATGACAAGACATCCCAAAGTAGCTCTGGTGAAATATTTCAGACCAAATGAGAGGGAAGGGCTAAACACCCTTGCAGGCACTAAATTGAAATATGCCAAGCTGTTTTCCTTTTTGCTGAGATGGATCAAATTCCTGTATAAAGTAGCTGTAAAATCCATTTCTCCCTCATGAACTCAGAGATTCTAAAGATTAACATGGGGAGCAGAATCAGGGCCAGCAGTAGTTTTTCTAAGCCGGGAACTTTGCATATTGGATCATAAATTCTCAGACCATGTCAAACAGTAGAGGGAACCCTAAGAAGAAGGACAGGATACAATGATTTGGGTGGTGATCGACAAGCCCAGGTACTGGTGTGCTGTCTAGATCAACAGACCGGGTAAAGAAGCCTCGGAGAGGTATAGCAGTAGTCCTTGTTCTATATAGATCTGTAATAATGATGATCCTGACCCACAGTAAAAGGAGAGAGTTCCTGCAAGATTGAGGGTTGTTAACTTGTTCCAGTGTATTCTCAGAATTGTAATTGTCTGAGGTGTTCCATTACATGGCCCAGCGCAGTACAGGTTAGTAATGGAGGATACCTATGATACAGGATATTGTCACAGTATTCGTGGGTCTGATCTGTAGTAGGGTGCATCCAGCATGTAATCACTTCAGGGTGGCCTAAAAAGAACGTTAATGGACTGCCGGACTTGTTAATAGGCTGCACAGAGGCCGCAGAGCCCTTGTATTGGCAGCAGATCAATTGTTCAAATCATGGTTTTAAAACCTGGCCGGGTTGAACAGGTACCCGGTCAAACTGGCTAGCTCATTAGGCTCGGAGCTCAACCCAGCCAATGACCCCAGTTTGGTACCAAACCAGCATAAACCAGTATGACCCGGCCAGTCCCATCATAACCCGGCCAGTTCATAAAACAGCCACTCGTGTATGGCCATGGACCTGTTGACTGCTGGAGTAGCACCTAACGATTATGTGACGACTCCATGCCCAAGGATGATCCAGAGGACACTTGTACCATCAGATGTCATCAGTCAACAGAGTTTTTTAACTCTCCCTCTATCTTCTCATCATATTTCTTCTTTGTACCCAGATTCCACACCCTACGGGGAATTGTAATAAGTGATGCTAGTATGATGTTTCTTGAATTTGTAACAGTCCTAGGATGTGGGACTCGATCAGCAAACGAGTACACCTTGGAGTGTTTTTTTTATCCGGTGAATTATCCCTTTCGTTTCCTTTCTTTTTCAGAGGGGAATAATTCTCTGGATTTTTTCACTCGTGCACACCCCAAAGCCGAGGTGACGGTTTGAAGATTGAGCCCCTGACACATCTTAGTGTCTAGGGTCGATGTATATTACCATACTAGATCACATGTAAAGTTTCGTGGAATTTGGCTAGGTCTAAGT
>APFE031669341.1:94607-123841 GCA_000404065.3 Pinus taeda | reverse complement strand
ATATATAGCAGACGCTTCCGCGGACGCTTCGCCTCCTAGATTTTTGGAAAATGACGCTTCCGCGCTCCGCGCTTCCGCTTCGCTCCCGCTTCGTGCAACATTGACACGTAGGCAGCTACAGCAGTTTGCACATGATTTACGTACAGCAATTTATGTGGCAGCCAACTCAGCATTGTAGCACAGCAGTTCATTGGCAGCCAATTTACAAGCAATTAAGACAGCAGTTTAACGTGGTAATACTCAGCAGTAAAACAGCAGTTCACGTACAGTGCCACAAATTTACGCTCAGCAAATCAGCAACAGTTAAGGGATCATGAACAGCAGTTCAACCAGTAGTTTATCAGCAGTTCATGGGCAGCCAGCAAACACATAGCAGCCACTTGGAAATTCATTCTTCACATTGGGATTGTCATCAAGCCACTTGTCATTTCATTTCTTCATTGGGATCTTCACCTGATTGCCATTTGTCACTGGAATTTGCCTTGGGATCTCCTCCCATTTGCCCCTATTTATATGAGCCTTGGGCTCTTATTGTAATATCATAGAACGAGCTATTGGGCTGGCGGAGACTCTGCCAGATTTTGTACTCAGCATTTACATTAATAAATAAAAGTCTTTGGGTTTACCAGCTTCTCTTGTGGTGCATGCCTTGGTACATGAGGTATACTTGTGTCGTTTAATATTCATGTGATTTTCATTTGCTATCTAGTTGTTTTTCATTTTGCCTGAAGGCACTATTGTCTAGGGAGGAGAGATTTGCAGCTATCTCAAATCTCTTCTGGGCTTGGTATATTTTGTACACTTGTTGTAGGTTGTCCATTCTCGGTTGAATGACAAGCTCAACTTGGTCTCTATATGCCAAGTCTCTTTTTGCACTAACAATTCGTTTGCAAGTGTTTTCTGTGCTTTCAAGCGACAGGTTGCCAGCTCTGTTGGAGGGCGAGGACTTCTTCGGCGGGAATAGTCACCTCCAAGGACACCAAGGGTCCCACATGCTGTTCAAGCCATCAAGCTCTTAAGACATCAAAAAGAGATTTACTCAAGAGGGAAGTATCTTGATCCCTTAGCTTAGTTTCTATTTTTGAAAAGTCAAAACAAATTTTCTCTTTTCATTTAAAAGCATTCGTTTCCATTCTGAGCATAAAAAGAAATACAAACAAAAATATTTTCATTTCTGAAATAACAACGTTTTTTAAGGCACTGGTCATTTATGTGTTTCCTGTTTATCGTACGGTTAATGGCTATTGCTTATATTACGTTTTGATTTTAGATCTCAGATTGACAATCTTATTTAACTCAAATAATTCTCCTAGAACTTTACATCTTAGCTTTAGGCTTAACTTTCCATTAGGGACCCCCCCCCCTCTAGCTAGCCTAGGAGATAGCTAAAACGGAGAGAGTTGGGATCAGTGTGACAACCCCTTCTCTGAGTTCCCTGCCACCAACCACACCTTGTGGGGTTGAAGGCTTTTCTCGCTAACTGGTAGGTAGGTGCGGCGGCAGGGTCAACAGGACCCACAGAATAGCGGTTTTAACTGGCTGCGAGTGGTTTCTAGGGGCTGTTTCACTCCAAAAACAGCCCCTCCAAGCTTATAACACCATACCTACCCTCTCATTTGCCACACACATCTCATTTGGAGTGTTTGTGAGCTTCATTGTCAGCTTGTAGAGTGCTTTGAGTTTTTGCAGGAGCAGTTTAACAGCAGAGAGTTTGGGCTGTGTTTGTCATCTTGGAGCTAAATTTGATCCTGATTTTGATATTGATGCCATGGAACTGGGGGGGTTGATCCCAATGCAGATCTTATAGTGCCAATGGAACCAAAAACAGCAGATGAATCAAGCAAAGGCAAACAACCAATGGGCAGCACAAGGCATGCAGCTCAACCAATTCATGCTTCTATTAGGTCTAGTTTTGCTGCTGCTACTATAACTACTGAGGTTGCAGAGGAGTCAGACTCTGAGACGGAATATGCTTATGTAGCTCCTGTTGATGATCCCATGTCATGTAGTGTGATGGGTTTGATGAGGAGTGATCATGTTGATCACTAATATGCTAAGTTGCACAATATAGGGAAAAGCATACGAGTTTCTAAAACGGGTACGGGTAAGAATCATGACCAACCCCACCCTCCCCCCCCCAAAAAAAAAAAATTTGGTAACAGGGAAACGTGACTTATATATATATATATATATATATATATATTAGAACATTTAAGAAATGTTATGTGCAATCATAAAGCAAACACGATCCATTATAATTTATTATATCATGATTAAATATTCCAATGTCAATATATAAACTATAAGTCTCTAAATTTACATCACATTTACTCATGAATAATCACATAATGAAAAGAGAAATATCCAAAATCGGTATTTATTATACATCCAAATTTCAAAATCAGCCTTTATTATATATATGAGGCTGCAAGTACAATAAAGACTATGAGGATGCAAGTACTATAAAGACTAAAGACTAATGGACTTCAATCTTCATCCTCATCATCATAATCCTCGTCAAAAATAGAAGCAGAATCATGCTCAACAATGGATGGTAGAGCTGAAGAAGATGATTGGCCAATTCTACTTCTAGGCTCTCAGTCTTCAATATTCAGGGCAGCAAGAAAGACCTCCAAATCAGGACTTTCTAGATCCACATCCCATTCATTAGAAGGACCACTACTATATTTTGGACCCCTACGAGATGCAAGACAAAGGTTGGAGTGCACATAAACAAGATGCTCTGCCTTCTGTGAGCCCAACTTGTTGCAATTCACAGAATGAATAAAACCATAGGTGCTCCAATTCTTTTCTACTGATGAAGAGCTTGCCACTTGTGAAAGAACATGAATGGCAAGGTTTTGCATATGTACACCATTTGCTCCATGACAAATCCACCACCTAACTGGATTCATGGTGTTTCTCTCCTCCAAAATTGATATATCTGAATAATCATCTAATCCTGCAACAAAATTGGCTAATTCTTCCTTCACCTCCCTGTGTACATGAGCTGGAAACATTCTCATAAGGGCTTTTTTCGCCTCATTAGACACCTTGTTGAAATTTGATGAAAAGATTTCCTGCAATCCCAACCCAGTTTTAATTTCATCTTATCACTCTCATTTAGTTAAATGCCCTTTCCCATAAACATACATTCAACATATAGAACTCTGGAAATGAAATTTTCAGATTAAAACACATGGGACTGTCAACACATGCTGAAAATAAATATGGGCATAACCAGACCAACAACACACATAAAAATACACATAGATTTTTGGTCAACTTAGACACAGGCAAAACCCCTTCAATCTTCTCTGGGGAAAACTTGTTAGAGAGCTCTTCTGTTAATTTTTGGTATGTTCTATGCTTAAGAGAAATTTATTTCAATTTCTTTATTAGCCCAATATCAATATCCAATTTAGCAATCACATTAGCATGATCGTAAAGTGCAAATAGAACATAAACATAAACAATAGAAAACAAGCCAAGACAAGAGGACACAAGATGTGGCACCAGCCAAGGACAAACCCCAATGTGGGGAAACCCTTGATCAATTCTTCTTATATTCTTCAATAGTTCAGCAGAGGGAGATAGTAAATAATTTATGATAGCAGCAGAAAAGACCTAACCAGAAAAGTCAATGTTGGTCAAACAGGGCAGAATTCTTCCTTCAAGCAACTCGGTCAAACCCATTCAACTTCGGCCTCCAACAACAAACCCAAACAATCCAAAACAATACTAAAAAGTTTAGTTAAAGTCTGGTCAACTGAAGTTAAACTGCAATAACTAGGGCAGTCAACGCTAGTCAAACCAGAGGTCAGATCACCTCGGTTTTTGTGCCCAGATCTGCAGCCTGCCAACGAGAAGATGTCTCACCCAAAGCATAGTCAAACGGAGGTCAACGCAGTGCAAAAGACAACCTTCTAAAATTTGGTAAACGCAACTCAACACAGTGAAACAACCAAACAAAAAGTGTCCTTCTTCCTTTGCACGTGTGAGAGATTGCTGCCCATATTAGCATTACCCAAACGAGTGAGGAGAGAGAGATGTGATGAGATGAGATGATGAAATAATGCCTTGACTCCCTTTATATGCAACGTTGAGGATGAAATAGCAGTAAAAATGCATGTTTTGCTTGCTGGCCGACCTTGACAATCTGTCAATAGTATAAATAAATTCATATCTTCATTTTTACATGTCCGAATCGGATGATCTTTAAATCAATCCTACACCTCTCGGAGAGAGGAATCCAAGAAAAATATCAGTGGTCATAAATAAGGTGACCCATATGGAGTTTGGCCCATGCCAATTTTAACACTCCTTCTCAACTAGGGAGAACTCCATCTACTAATCCATCTGCCAGTTCGTACTATCTCTGCCATCAATGCACTACTCTGCTCTATTGAACTATGAAGAAGGAAAAGTGATCGAGAATGTATCATACCATTCTCTACTGACCCGAAGTCAGTGCCAAATAAAAGAGAGTGTCTCATACCACTCTTACTGACCCGAAGTCAGTTCCAATCAATAGAGAGTGTGTCAGACCACTCTTACTGACCCGAAAAGACTTCCAATTGATCCCAGATCAATATTGGTCATCCTAGCATAGGGAGTAAAGTAGTACACGATGCGTCCATCAATAGTACTATGGTCCCTATCCTCATTTCCCTACTCATTTGGCCAGATGAGAGGTACTTTCCATGAGTCCCAGACTGCACAGGTAGGATATCTCAGCAGGAGAAGGATGAACCATTCAACCTACCTACATGTTGCCATGAGATATCACAGAGGAAGGTTGAACCACTCACCTTGTACAAAGCAAACCACTAGGGGAAGGTTGAACCACTCACCCTATGGTTGCTCATCGCTTCAAGAAGTACCCCAAGCCCCTCGGAGCTCCCAGAGCTCAATGTCCATATCATGCAAGACCCTTAGAAGAGGGCCTCTCCATGACTCCAAGTCGTTCTCGGAAGGCTAAGAACTTGACCTTCCCCAGGGGCTTTGTCAGAATATTGGCGACCTGCTCATCAGTTCCAATGTGATGGAGCCTTATTGCTCCTTGTTGTACCATATCCCAAATAAAGTGGTGCCCGATGTATATGTGCTTGGAGTGATCATGAAATATGGGATTCTCTGATAATCGGATCCCACTTTGGTTGTCGCAGAAGATCGCGATGGTATCCAACACATGTCCAAACAACTCACTGAAGAGCTTCCTCAACCAGACAACTTCACAGGAGGTCATACTCGCAGTTATGTATTCAGCCTCAGCGGTGCTCAAGGCAACCAACTTTTGCTTCCTACTCATCCAAGATATTGAATCAAAACCCAAAGAGAAACAGCACCCATAAGTGCTCTTGCGATCCACCACATTGTCGGCCCAATCAGCATCTGAATAACCATGCAGCCTCACATCTCCAGCAGTGTATCTCAGTCCATGAGTGATTGTGCCCCAAAGTTATCTCAAAAGATTCTTGGCACCAATCCAATGTATGTGATGAGGCTCAACCATATATTGGCTAAACGTATTAACTGCCAAACATATATCTAGACAAGAGTTCACCAAGAACATCAGTGCTCCTATGAGTTGACGATACTCAGAAGCATTTCCCAATTCAGGTCCAGTAGCACTACCACATAACTTTTTGAAGTTAAGTTCCATCGGGGTAGTCAAGGGCTTGCAGTCCACCACTCCAAATTTTTCCAGTATCTTCCCAATATATTTTCCTTGAGATAGGAAAATTTATCCTAGCTTTTGCCAGACCTCCAACCCTAGGAAGTAGTGCATCAGTCCTAGGTCCTTCATCTCAAATTCGGAAGCGAACTCCCTCTTACATTTGAGAATGAGAGGTTCTGGACCTGTTAGAAAGAGGTCGTCCACATAAAGTACCAGTATGAGAGGTTTATCATTCTCAACCTTAAAGTAAAGGTTCAGATCGGCTTCACTTCTAGTGAATCTCAACTTCACCAAATAGCTATCAATCCTCTCATACCAAGCTCGGGGTGCTTGCTTCAAGCCATAGAGAGCTTTCTTCAAACTGCATAAATGAGATTCCCAGTCATGAACCTCAAACCCCTCGGGTTGTTCCACATAGACTTCCTCTTTGATCGAACCATGCAAGAAAGCGGTCTTGACATCCATCTGATGTAGGTTCCATCCTTGCGACGCAGTAAGGGCTATGATCAAGAAGATGGTGGTGTATTGGGCAACAGGTGGAAATATCTCATCGTAATCTAAACCTTCATTTTGAGAGAAGCCTCGAGCAACAAAGCAAGCCTTGAACTTTTCTGCACTTCCATAGCTCCATGCTTGATTTTGTAGAGCCACTTAGAGGTGACAACCGATTTGTCCTAGGGTCTAAGGACCACATCCCAGACATCATTCTTCATAATAAACTCGTATTCCTCACTCATAGCATCCTTCCATACATGTTTCTTCATGGCTTCTTCAAATGATGAAAGCTCATTTGAATGATAGTGCTCATGACGGTCAAGTATCCTTGATACCTGTTCGGCTTCTTGCTCTCACAGAAAGTCGCCCTTGGTGCAATATGTCTATCAGCATCTTCAAGAGTCTCCCTAAGCCATGAATGTCTCCTCTTGGAGCAGGAGGGACCTTGGGGAGGAGGGTCAATAGGATCCATAGGTTCATCAACATCCGACATTGTCTCGTCCTCTTTTTCACCCTGTTTTCTAGTGTCAGCTTCTTTGTCCTTCCTTGGGATAGAAAGGTTGTTGATCTTGCTAAGAGCCATGTCTTCGTCAAAGATGACATCATGACTTATCTCAACTTCCTTTTGACCAACCACATAAATTCTATAGCCCTTAGAATTTTCGCTATAGCCCACAAAGATTCCTTTCTTCCCTGATGCACCTAATTTGCTTCTTTTCTCTTTTGGCACATGAAAATATACGGGACTTCCAAAAATTCTAAAATAAGAGACATTGGGTTTCTTACCAGTGAACATTTCTTCGGGAGTCTTGAAGTCCAATGCTTGATGAGGGCATCGATTTTGAACATACACGGCGGTATTTGCAGCTTCAGCGCATAGAAATTTCGGAAGCCCTTGATCATAAAGCATGGCATGAATAGCTTCTACAATAGTACGATTCTTCCTTTCAGCCACACCATTATGCTCAGGAGTGTATGGTGTTGTAGTCTCCCTCTTAATGCCAACTTCTTTGCAATAATCATGGAATTCATTTGATTCGTACTCAGTCCCATTATCAATCCTCAATATCTTGATTCTCTTCTTGGATTAGTTTTTGATCATGGCTTTGAAGTGACGGAACCAGGTGAACACTTCATCCTTCTTTTTCAAGAAGTAGATCCAGGTATTGCGAGAATAGTCATCCGTAAAGGTGAGATAATATCAGTATCCTCCCAGAGAGTTTACGGGCATCATACCAGATATGTCGGAGTGGATAAACTGTAATATATCTATGGTCTTGCTATTACTTGAGGGGAATGGTCCGCTTGTAAGTTTTCCTTCGGCACATCCCAAACATACAACTTCATGCTCTACTTTGAACTCGAGCATACCTATCACCATCTGTCTCACATCGGATAGAGCCTTGTAATGAGAATGGGCAAATCTCCGGTGCCATAGCTCAGATTATAGAGATGTGTCGCAAAACATGGCTCCCAATGGACTTCCTCCAACTTGACACAAAGTATCAACCCTGAACCCAAGAGTAAAAGCATATTTAAAATTCCTTTTCCAAACACGTACCTTTCCATCGATGAATGCCACCTTGTATCCTTTGTCTTCCATTGCCGAAATGGACACCACGTTCTTCTTTAGATCAGGTAAAAATAGAACTTCTTGAAAATGAATCGTGTTACCTTGATTCTGTTGAAGGGCAACATTCCCTACTCCCTTCACGGGATAGGTGGCATCGTCTCCAAGAATAATCTCGAAGTTTGTCTCCTTCTCTATCAGATTAGAGAGAGCTTCCTTGTATCTGGTGAACTGCCTTGAGGAACCACTATCAATTAGCCAATTCCCCAAAGAGTCCAAAGGAGAGGTAGTGGAGAGCGTCAATATAAGATAGTATTCCTTTTGCTTATTGTTAACGACATTTGATTCTTCATACCTGGATTTCCTTGCTTTCTTGGAGGGTTGACCATTTCCATGATGTCTCGCATTCCTTTTTCCTTTGCCATTAAACATGTCATTCCTTTGATTATTGTTGTTGAAGTGCCCCTGGAATGATTGTGATCTTCATCATGTGATGTGTCCCTTCTATTTGGACACTCCATTGCATAGTGGCCAAACTTATTGTAAACAAAACACTTGTCCTTCCTTCCACCCTTAGATCCAAGCTTTCCATTGAAATGACCTTTAGACCCTGCATTATTTCTCCTTTTGGCATGAGTGGAGAAAGCAGTGGGGTTGCCTCTATTAGAAGGCATTTCTTGATCCACCATTCTTGTTTCTTCTTGAATGCACCTCAACATTAGTTCTTCAAACCCTAGAATTCGATCATTCTTGAGAATAGGGGTTCTAAATATATACCACGCCGGTGGGAGTCCTCGAAGGGTAGTGATAGTAAGTTCCCTATCAGGAATTACCTCTCCAATCGAAAGTAGATCATTCTTGATCTCAGTGATCCTTAAGAAGTAGGATTGAATGTCCTCGTCCTTGCGCTTCTTAATATCCTTCAACTTATTTTTTAGAAGTACTCCAAGGAGATCTATGACAGATTGGTGCATTTGAAGGAGGCTCAAGAATTTTACCCTTCACATAATCCAACACTTCTTGTTCTTCCAATGTCAGATCAAGAGACATCTTCCATCCATGATAGTCAAACTTTTCAAGGAGCTTGTCTTCAGCGGGGAAGTGGGATGAGGAACCCATTGAGCCTTTGTCGTTGTCCAACTGTCTTTGGTGATTGCTCTTTCACTCTTGCTTGGGCTTCGTCTTCACCTCAACTCTGATACCATGTTAATTTTTGGTATGTTCTATGCTTAAGAGAAATTTACTTCAATTTCTTTATTAGCACAATATCAATATCCAGTTTAGCAATCACCTCAGCGTGATAGTAAAATGCATATAGGACATAAACATAAACAGTAAAAGAAAAGCCAAGAACAAGAGGGCATAAGATGTGGCACTATCCAGGGACAAGCCCCAATGTGGGGAAATCCTTGATCAATTCTTCTTATAGTCTTCAATAGTTCAGCAGACAGAGATAGTACAAATTTACAAATCTGATAATTTATAACAGCGGCAAAAAAGTCAACGCTAGTCAAACAGGGCAGAATTCTTCCTTCAAGCAGCTCAGTCAAACCCAATCAACTTCGTCCTCCAACAGCAAACCCAAACAATCCAAAACAGTCCCGAAATTTTTAGTGAAAGTCTCGTCCACTGAAGTCAAACTGTAGCCAGCAACTAGGGTAGACAACGCTAGTCAAACCAGAGGTCAAATCACCTCGGTTTCTGTCCCCAGATCTGCGGCCTGCCAAGGAAAAGATGCCTCACCCAAAGCACAGTCAAACGAAGGTCAACGCTGGTCAACGCAGCCCAAAAGACAGCCTTCTAAAATTCGGTCAACACAGTCAAACTACCAAACAAAAATTGTCCTTCCTTCGCACATGTGAGATTGTTGCCCAGATTAGCGTACCCAAACAAGTGAGGAGAGAGAGATGTGATGAGATGAGAAGATGAAATAATGCCTTGAGGTCTCCTCCTTTTATATGCAACGTTGAGGATGAACTGGGAGTAGAAATCCTTGTTTTGCTTGCTCGCTGACCTTGACAATTTGTCAATAACATAAATAAATCCATATCTTCATTTTTACATGTTGGAATCGGATGATCTTTAGATCAATCCTACACCTCTCAGAGGGAGGAATCCACGAAAAATACTAGTTGCCATAAATAAGGCGACCCATATGGAGTTTGGCCCTAGTTGCCAATTTTAACATCTTCAAATTTATTTATCCTTCAAGTTTGGGAAAAATACATTTGCACACAAAACAAAACAGAAAAATACAATTTATCTCTTCAGCCCAAAACTCCTTGAAAACCGTGCCCACTTTGCCTCGATTTTCGTGCCCACTTGAAGCTGAAAAAATGTACTATACGACTACGATTGTACGGACTATCCTATATGGATTTTCGTACCACTATACGAAATGTATGGATTTTTTTCAAAACAAAATCAAAAACTTCTCTCAAACGACGTGCAACTCACAACATTCAATGTTGTTTGTACTGTACCTTCTGTTGTCTTCTATGCCTTGATTTCCATGCCCAGCTTTGCCCAAAAATCACTCCTTCAACATGCTGCAACAAATTTCTCCTTCATAACTTTTCTCCAGCTCTCAGCCTCTTTTCTCCAATCTGCTCATGAAGAATGAATGCAGTCTCTATTTTCTTTTCCCCCTTTTGTTTGCATAAATGACTTTTGGACAACCTTAAGATCTAATGGTTCAGATTCATTTAGATCAAGGGATGAGAATAAATGTGCATTTAATTCTCACTTTCTATTTTTTAACTCACCCATTAAATGAAGTACCCACATTGTACTTTATGTCTAATGTCACTTTTCACTTTATAATTTAACATTGACTTTACCACTTATAAAGTCACACTTAGGAAAAGAATTATTTTGGACACTTTTCCCTAGGTAGAGACTAACCCATGGGAAACCACTTGTCCAAGGTACATTAAAAATCAACACTCCCTCTTACTGAGGAAAGTGTTTCTCACCACACCCATTTCGTCCCTGAAATGGACATGTGTACCTCTTGGCAAGGACTTCGTGAGAACATTGGTCGCATGCTCATCTGTTGATATATACTCGAACTTCACTGCCCCCTTCTGAACATAGTCCCTAATGAAATGATATATGATGTCAATGTGTTTTGACCTGTCATGAAACACTGGATTCTCCGTGAGTTTAATGCAACTTTGATTATCACAGTGAATAACCGTCGGTCTCAACTCCTGATCAAATAGGCCATACAATAACTTGCGAAGCCAAATGGCCTCACAACTAGCCTGACTAGCAGCCATATACTCAGCCTCAGAAAAGCTCAAAGCAACTCACTTTTGCTTTCGACTGAACCACGACAAAATTGTCGAACCCAATCCGAAGCAACACCCTAAAGTGCTTTTCCTGTCAAAAGTACAGCCTGCCCAATCTAAATCTGTGTAACCTGCCAACCTCACTCCATCTCCCCGCCTATAATCCAGACCATAATCAATAGTCTCCTGCACGTAGCAAAGAATGTGCTTTACAGCTATCCAGTGCACCTTCTTGGACTCAACCATGAACTGGCTAAGTGTGTTCACTACAACGCATATATCTGGCCTAGTGTTGACCAGATACATCAAGGACCCAATAAGTTGCCTATACAATTGTGGGATCCACCAAACTAGAATCTGAAGCATGAAGCTTCTTCTAGTTGGTGATCATAGGTGTAGACATGCATCTATAGTCTGCCATGTGAAATCTACTCAACGCATCCATAGCATACTTCCCCTGCCCCAAAAACATATGCCCCTCCTCTTGCGACACCTCAAGCCCCAAAAAGTAATGCATCAACCCAATGTCCTTCATCTCGAACTCCATAGCAAGATCCTCCTTGCAACCACTAATCAGCCTCTCTGCCCCAGTAATGAACAAGTCATCAACATACAACACAAGAATGAGCGGATCATCCCCTACAACAATGTAATATAGGTTCAAATTTGCATCACTCTTCATGGAACCCATTTGCTGCAAGTATCAATCCTCGAATACCAAGCTCTCGGAGCTTGCTTAAGTCGGTAGAGTACTCGCCTCAACCGGCATACATGGGTCTCCTGCCTAAGTACCTCAAAGCCCTGTCGTTGCTCAACATACACCTCCTCCTTTATAACTTCATTCAAAAATGTGGTTTTCACATCCATCTGATGGATCTGCCAACCGATTTCTGTAGGAATAGAAATAAGGGACCGAATAGAAGTGTACCAAGCTACAGGATCGAAGGACTCATCATAATCAACTCCCTCTATCTGTGAGAACCCTCTAGCCACAAACCTCACCTTGAACTTCTCAATGCTGCCATCAATAGCATGCTTGATCTTGTAGAGCCACCTGGAAGTCACAACTGACTTGCCCTCAAGCCTAGGCACCACTTCCTAGACATTGTTCTTAATGATAGAGACATACTCCTCCAACATAGCCTCTCTCGATACCTCCTAGTTGGCAACCTCCTCATAGCTAGTAGGCTCAGAGTCAACAATGCTAGTAGCCTTAGCTACATAACTGCAAAACCGCTCAGGTGGCACACTCTCCCTGTTCACCCTCTTTAGAGGACCAACGGACTTCGCTTCCTTCAAGGTGTCTTGAAGCCACTTGGGCCTCCTCTTCCGTGAAGAAGCTTCCCCATAGGGAACCTCATCCTTTGCCCCCTAGTCTGGTGAACCTGAAGGTCTACCAACTGACCCTAGTGTGCCTATACTAGCACCTATCATCGAAAAACCTATACTGGCACCTATGCCTATGTCATCTGAAGAGCCATGCGAAATCTGTACCAGTGGACTCCCTAAAGAAGTGCTCGATGAACTCACCACTGGTGCCCCAGATGTCATTGACACTAAAGTACCTCCTGTACCAGTCAATCCAGAACCATGAGTTCTTGCTTCCTGTACTGACCTCCCTACTGAGGAGAAGTTTGTGACTCTCTCTCATCATACTCCTACGATCTTTGATAGGCCCTCTCCTCCTCGAACTTCATATCCCTCCTAATCACCACTCTCTGTTTAGAAGGAATGAAGATCCGATAGGCTTTCGAAGTCTCGTTGTAACCCATAAAGATATCCTTCTCTGCCATGGGTTCCAGTTTCGTCCTCTGCTACTTGGGGATATAAGAATATGTGAGACATCCAAAGATACGAAGATGTCCCACATGAGGCTTCTCTCTAGTGAAAGCCTCCTCCGCAGTCATATTCCCCAATACTCTGTGAGGACTCATGTTCTGAAGATAAACAGCAGCATTGCAGGCCTCAACCCACAAAAACAAAGGCAACCCTTGATCATGAATCATCGCTCTAGCAGCCCCAGCAATAGCTTTGTTCTTCCTTTCAGACACCCCATTCTACTGGGGTTTGTAAGGAGCTGTGAATTCTCTCCTAATGCCCTCATGTGCACAGAAGTCAGAAAACTCACCATTGGTGTACTCACCACCATCGTCTGACCTCAAGACCTGAATCTTCCTACCTGTTTGCTTTTCCACAAGAGCTTTGAAATCTTTAAAGCGACTGAAGACCTCACCCTTGGTCTTCAGGAAATATATCCAAGTCCTCCTAGAATAGTCATCAATGAATATAAAGTAATACTCATAACCACCCACAGACACATGAGGCATACGACCACTAACATCGGTATGAATCAAGTCTAGTATACTTGTAGATCTGTTGTCGCTCGTTGGGAATGGTAACTTGGTGTACTTGCCCAAAGCACACCCTCTGCAAACCACATAATGCTCGACACTGAAATCAAGAACTCCATTAGTGATCTCCCTCAATACTCTCAAAGATCCATGATGTATATGCACCATCCTCCAGTGCCATAACTCGAACAAGTCTCTACTGCTGATGGTACTAGTGTGAGCGTTACCAGATGTGCTACTCACCAATGCTCCTGCCGACTGAAAACTGAACATGTATAGTTTCCCTAAGTGGACTCCAATCACTTTGGCCGAAGTGATGGAAGCTCCCCTGGAATGCATCAATACCTGCCCTCTTAAGAAAGTGACGTCAAACCCCTTCTCCTCCATAGCAAACACTGAAATCAAGTTCCTCTTTATCCCCGGAACATACAAAACATCCATGACCTTCAAAGGAGGCAAAGACTCCCTCTCAAAGGTCACAGTCCCACACCAACATCTCTCACAGTGCAGTCATCTCCTAGTACTATCTCAATATCAAGTGCCCTCTCTACAAGCTTTGAAAAGAACTCCTGTGCACCTGTCATATGGCAGGAAGCCCCGCTGTCTATGTAGCACACATCCGATGATGTACTCCTACTAGATGCAAAAGTAATAAATGCAAAGTCTTGGTCAAACTGTGAAGCAAATTGCTCCACCTCTGCTGAAGTTGCAGTACCCTTCTTCCCCTTGTCCTTCCTCTCAAGACACGTAGCAGCATAATGTCCTATCTTCTAACATGCCCAACATTTGACTTTGGACATATCCATATCTTTCTTCTTCTTCTCCTTTCCCTTAGCCCCACAGATGAGGCCCCTTTCTTGGCCTTCCTTTTGTTCTTCCCTCTAGCTGTCAAGGCTACATCCTCCTCATCTGCTATCCTTACCCCACCACCGCCAGTCTTCCGTATCTCATGCTACACAGAATAATCTTAGAATCTCTCCCAATTGGGAAGATTCTCCCTAGAGCTAACAGCATCTCCAAAGACCTCCCAAGACTTGGGAAGTCCTGCTACAGCGATCCTTACTAACTCTATAGGTGCAGCTGCCTCACCAATAGCAGTCAAATCATCACCTCCCTGTTTGACCCTGCCAAGATAATGAACAACACTTTCAGCCTTTGTCATCTTGATGTTCTTCAATTGTTCTTTGAGTACCATCTTCTTGCTCTCATTGGTACTCTGATAGAGAGTGGTTAGAGTTGTCCACATCTGATATGCATGTGTTTCCTCACACCTGAGGTACCACATGATCCTTCAGACTGCCCATCAAAATCCTTTTTGCCTTTGCATTATTTCTCGTGAATTCAGCAAGTTCATATGCAGCAGTAGGAGGTACAACCACTTGCCGCACTATGTCCCAAATTGTTGCCTCCTCAAACACTGTCTGAATTTTGTCCTTCCAAACAGCATAGTTGGATATCCCATCTAGTCTATCCTCTATCCTTAAGAACATGGACATGGCTGCTGTTCAAAATTTACAAAATCAAGAAAATGGAGAAATGAACTTTCCAGCACACTTTGCTGTCCCAAAAGTTCAGTGTGTGTGAAATTTCACCTTCCTGTCCCAAAATATCAGTTTGTTGTCCAAAAATTTAGTGCATTGTCCAAACCACTGTTTGTTGTCCCAAACTACTGTCTGTTGTTCAAACTGCAATTTTTGTCTATATCTTCGATACCATGTTGAAATTTGATGACTAAAAAATAGTTTCCTGCAATCCCAACCCGGTTTTAATTTCACCTTATCACTCTCATTCAGTTAAATGCCCTTTCCCATAAACATACATTCAACATATAGAATTCTTGAAATGAAATTTTGAGATTAAAACACATGGGACTATCAATACATGTTGAAAATAAATATGTACATAATCAGACCAGCAACACACATTAAAATATACACAGATTTTTGGTCAACTTAAACACAGGCAAAACCCCTTCAATCTACTTCGAGGAAAACCTGTTAGAGAGCTCTTCAAATTTATTTATCTTTCAAGTTCAGGAAAAATACATTTGCAGACAAAATAAAACAGCGAAATCCTTGGAAACCGTGCCCACTTGAAGCTCAAAATATGTACTGTATGGATACGATTATACGGACTGTAGAGAAAGAAAAAAAATAAATAAATCAAAAATCAAAATCAAAACTTCTCTTGAACGGTGTGTAACTCACAGCATTCAATATTGTTCGTACTCTACCTTCAGTTGTCTTCTATGCTTTGATTTTCATGCCCAGCTTTGCCCAAAAATCACTCCTTCAGCTTGTTGCAACAAATTTCTCCTTCAAAACTTTTCTCCATCTCTCAACCTCCTTTCTCCAATCTACTCATGAAGAATGAATGCAGTCTCTCTTTTATTTTCCCCCTTTTGTTTCCCTAAATGACGTTTGGGCAACCATAAGATCTAATGGCTTATAATCATTTAAATCAAGGGATGAGAATAAATGTGCATTTAATTCTCACTTTCTATTTATTAACTCACCCATTAAATAAAGTACCCACATTGTACTTTATGTCTAAAGTCACTTTTCACTTTCTAATTTAACATTGACTTTACCACTTATAAAGTCACTTTCACTTTATAAAGTCACACTTAGGAAAAGAATTATTTTGGACAATTTTCCCTAGGTAGAGACTAACCCATCGGAAACCACTTATCCAAGGTACATTAAAAATCAACATCTATATCCTTATGGGGTGCCTTTCTCTTCCCATTGCTTTGAACAATAAGCTCCTCATCATAAAATTTGGGGTTCGAGGCATGTGCTAAAGTGTGCAACGAAGTGTTAAAATTGTTCCACATATCAACAATGATTTTCTTGACTAAATCAAAAAAAATGATCATCAACAAATAAAAGTTGTGGAGTCCCCTGTGAAACAATTTCCATAGTTTTCTCAACCATGGTATCCATGCCATCATATACCTCTCCTAAGAAAGGTTGTTCCATGTCAGCATTCCGAAGAAGCTCAAATGCAAGGGTTGTGAACTTTAGCAAGAAATTTATATTGCTCCACCACTCCTCATCAAGACACAATCTACGCACCATATATCCCCGCCCTGAATCTTTCTGTCTCCATGCAGCCCAGAGTTGACTCACCACCACAGAAACTAATGGTTGCTTAACCTCAACAAGGCGGCGCAACATTAGGAAGTTTGAGGAATATCTTGTCTCAGCAACCTTTAACAACTCCAATTTGGAACACTCTCAAAATATTGCTTGAGATTGGTGGTGATTGGTGATGAATTTAATGATCTCACTTGCTTCCCCTGTGACTTCCTTTATCTATGGAACTTTATTGTCGATCTCCTCTAAGATCAAATTCAGATTATGGGCAATGCAGGGTGTCCAAAAGATGTGGTTATACCTCCCCTCAATAATTAAACCTACATCTTTGCAAACTGGTGCATTATCCGTGATAACTTGCACCACCCTGTTAGGTCCTATTTGTTCAATAGATTTTATTATAACATCAACAATGAACTGCGCATCTTTTACCTCTCATGAGCAATCTTCTGCCTTTAAAACATTGCTCCTTATGGTGAAGTGGCAATGATATTTATCAATGGTCTACGCCTTGTATCTGTCCATCCATCTAAGATTATTTTAACCCCAGAGCTACTCAAGAAGAACGAATCGGTGATAAGATATCCTCCACAAGCTCCTTCTCATTTTTGAGAATCTGAGTTTTGACTTTTTCATAGTTGGGCCCCTTGTACCCTGAGGGAGCTTTGTTAACTGCCCTTATCATATCTTGCCATTAAGGCGAGTGAGCAACAACATTGAATGGGATACCACATGCATAGATGCACCTAGCCACTCTGGAATCAGCTTCTTCTCTCGCTTACACACTCACCAATTTAGGAATTTTGCTATCTTGAACTAAAGCAAATGCCCCTCTGGTATTTTTGGATGGTGGTTGTTCATTTTGTTGAGTGGCACTCCTCTTACTTGCCTCAACCACAATCCTTGGCTCAATGTTTGGTGGAGCTTGAGGAGTAGCATGAGTGAGCTCTCCGTGCTTTCTTTTAAGTCCATCAGCGTCGTCTTACTCTCTTTGATATGCCCTCCTCACCATTGCATTTGTTGCTTTTGTGCAACTTGCAATCCCTTGTTGTGTCTTCACTCTTGGGTAGGAGCCCTTGTACGAATTATAGCAAAGCTTATATCGCCATTCCCATGAGCCGCCACTTGCACATCTTTGAAGCTTTTGAACATGCCACCAAAGTGGATAATAGTCAGCCCTCGAGTTGGACTTGGGGGTTGAACTTGCACCTTGGTTGGAAGCCATTGCTACAGAAAAATAAAATAAAATAAACAAATTTGTAAAGAAAAAACGTTTTTCACATTTTTGGATGCATAAACCCTCGAAAAATAGAAGAAATAGTGGGAAAAAACTAAGAAAATGAATGCTTCTTACCCAAATTAATTTTTTTTCGCTGAAGTCACCCCAAAATGCCATAAAACACAAGAGAAAAATAGTTGTAGCTGAGCCACAAACCAAGAATGTCATTGTAGAAAACTCCCCACTCTAAATCTGCGTGTGAAATCTCTTTTTCCTGCTGTTGAAATCTCCTTTGCTCACTATTGAAAATGCCCTCGCTGAAACCACTGCTCTCTTCCTCTTTTCTCCTTGCTAAAATTTCCCCTTTCTAAGTAAAACGACTTGCACAATTTGTGTGATGAGGGAATGAGGCAAGCCTTTTTATAACTTGCGAGAGCCATCTAGAAACATCCAAAAAATATTTTAATCACCAAATATAAAATAAAATAAAAATGGAAAAAAGGCACTTTTGCTTGAAACACGGTCATACAACCTTGAAACATATTTTAGGCCGTATTGGGCCATGTTTCAGCCTCGTGAAACGTGCGTGTACGGTCTGAAACGTGTTTCAAGGTCGTACCAAACATGTTTTAGTTTCATTTTTTTCCGAAATGGCCTCCTACCCAATTTTTCCTGCAACATATAGCTAATATGTAGACTCGTAGTAGGCCAGTGGCCCAGTAGTTTGTAGCATTGTTTTTGGACTAAGCCTCATTGATTATAGAGTTTATTGTTGATATGTATTGCACTTGGTGCCATTTTGATATATTCACCCTTACATAGTATATAGATGAGCAAAACTTTGCATATCTTGTCTCTAATGGTTTGGAATCATGGATTTAACTCTTAAAAATATTTTTTTTCATAAAAAATAAGTATTTCATGTATTTTTTTAAAGACCAATTCATTGAGATCTAACCAATTCGGTTTGTCGCGTTCCGGTTCAATAACTGGTTTGATAGGTGGATTGGCTCAATTCTTGGTTCTGGTTTATAAAACTATGGTTCAAATCATAAGTGGACAAGTAGATATATAAGGCTAGGCTAATTTTAAAGGAGACTGAGGCCGACCAGAGTTTAGGGTGAACCTTTTATAGCCAACTTGTCGGTGTAAATTATGACCAAGATGCCTTGCAAATAGTATTAGAGTAGACCTTCAATGATGTGAAGATGAGTTTGAAGGGGTGCCTTTATCCAAAACTTTGGTTGATGTTACTGTTAAAGAGTCAGTCCATGTCGCTGGAGACATCAAGTCCATAGTAAGAGTTGCCACCTCATCCTTGGATCCCCTTATTTGAAGGATAAATGTGCACATTTTGAACCCCTTTACATTCATCATTGTAGGAGGATCTCAATTATTGTTGACAGATTAGGAGGGCAAGAAGACCCAACACTAAGGGTGGATTGTCCACTTTGGAGCCTCAACACAACACTCGGGAATCTGCTTGTTTGAGTGGTGGATTTAAATAGCCATCATGAGTGCCTTTGTCATTTTGAAGGCTTCAGGGAATGGAAATTCTTATTGGAACCCTTGAACCTATTTTGGAAGATGCTTTTGGAACTGATTTGGTGAATTGTCCACCATTTGGGGCCATGCCCGAATTTGGGGGCTATGGGGCAACAAATTGGAAGGCTTTTTGGAACATGTTTATGCTATTGAAGGGCCTTTAGAGGCAGGACGCTACACCAGCAACACTTTCTTGCCCTTGATCTAAGGAAAAGGGTCATCTTTGTGGGGCTTATGCCCATAGACTTTGTATATGTGGCCTTAGAAGCCCCAATTTGTAATATTTTAGATTTATTAATTTGTAGAGAGGGCTTTGGGCCCCTCCTTAAGCTAATTTAGAGGTTTTAGCTTAGAAAATTATGAGGGAAGGTCATACCAGTGGGTGTGAGTTCTCCAGTGCGCAAATATGGGCAGTAGATTGTATTTCCAGTTGTTGGGAATCAATTCCAAAGGACAGAGTGAGTTTCCTAGTGCGAGTGCAAGATCAGCGAAAACTTAGTTTCCAACCAGTGCATATTTTCCACAGCAGTGTTTTTTGTGCGCATTTACTGGAGGAGATCGAGTTTGATTTTGCAAGGGAAACAAAGGGTTTCTAGATCGATCAGTTAGTTGGAGTAGTGGAGAGAATTTTCCGAAACTTTGCCAATTTTTGGCAAGCAAATCTATGTACTCTCAAACTTGCTGAAGGTAATTAAATATAAACCCTCATTTGCTGCAACAATTTTCCCTTCTGGATTTTTCCAAGGACATTAGTCCAAAAACATTTATGTTGATTAATGTGTGTGCTTCTATTTCTTAGTTCCCAATTTATTTCCGAAGCGTTTATTTTAATTGTGAAGATTACAGTAGTGAGCTATTCATTATTTGTCATTAATTAAATAACAAAAGACAAATAAATTGCATTAGTTAGAAGAATAATTTCCAATTTATTGCAATTATGGATTTTTCACAATGGTCGAGAGTCGAGTTTTAAGGGAGAGAAGAAAAAAAAGGATCTCAACAAGATCAAGTGTTTTTTGTACCAATTTGGGCATTATGCTACTAAATGCCCTAACAAAAAGAAAGGGTCCAAGAAGGACCAAGTAGTAGCCTCTACAAAGATAGAGGAGTTCTCTTCTCATTTTGAAGAGTTTTCACTCATTGCATGTATGGCAAGTTCAGTGGCTACCAATTTATGGTATGTGGGCAGTGAAGTGTCTTTTCATATGACGAGAAACAAGAAGTATTTCAACAAATTGTCAGAAAAGGACATGCAGTTCGATATTGAGGTAGGAGACAATGGGAAGTACAGGGTCAAGGGTACTGCTACAGTTCGTTTTAAGAGGGAGTCTGGGAACCCTCTATATCTCAGAGATGTTCTTTACGTACTGGGGCTCAAGAAGAATCTTGTTTTCATTTCAGCATTGAAGGTAAGGGGTATGAGGTGACCTTCAAACATGGCAAGGTTTTTATAAAACCCTCATACTCCAAGGTGGCGAAGCAAATCGCGGTTAGGCACAAGAGCTTGTACATATTACAATTTGAGACAGCCACAACATTGACTAGCAAAGGAGGTCATGACTCAAGCAGTGAAGGAGGTTGTGACTTAGGCAGCGAGCTTGGAGAGTTGTGGCAGAGGCGCATGGGACATTTGCACCAATGAGAGTTAAAGATTCTTAAGGAGCTAGCAACACAATTGCCACATTTTAATGTGGATTAGCATGAGGTGTGTAAGGGTTGCACACTTGGCAAATATGCCAAGCCATCTTTTCCTAGCAGAGACAACAAGGCCAAGGGTATCTTGGACCTTGTTCACTTAGATGTTTGTGGTCCCTTCTCTATAGTATCCTTAGTGGGTATAAGTATTATGTCACCTTCATAGACGATCACTCGAGGAAGACTAGAATATTTTTCATGAACAATAATGATGAGGTCTTCTCGAAGTTTCTGGAGTTTAAACCCTTGGTTGAGAAACAAACTGGCAAGAAGATCAAGGCATTCAGGTCTGAGAATGGTGGGGAGTATACCTCAAATGCATTCAAGGATTTGTGTGCCAAGGAGGGAATCAAGAGAGAGTTGACCACACCATATAATCCTCAACAAAACAGGGTGGCAGAACGCAAGAACAGGGCCATAGTTGGAGCAGCCAAAGCCATGTTGCATCACCAAGCACTGCCCAAGTTTCTTTGAGTTGAGGCATGCAATATAGTATATTCTTGCATAATCAAAACCCACAAAAAGTGTTGTGGCAAGTTACAATAGAGGAGGCATTTACAGCGAAGAAACCAGATGTGTCTCATTTTTGCATATTTAGTAGCCAATGTACTGCCATGTACTAGAGGAGAAGAGGAGGAAGCTAAAACACACAACAGAGAAGGGCATCTTCGTGGGCTACAACAAGACATCCAAGGCATAGAATGTGTATATTCCAGCACACAAGAAGACAGGCATCAAAAGAGATGTGAAGTTTGAGGAGGATAAGGCCTTGAAAGAGTCCTTAAAGAAGGACCAAACTACAGTGTAGGAGGAGGAGGAGCAAGCTCCCAAGTAGGAGGCTTAGCTAGTACCTCAAACCACAACAATGCATGGGAAGGTTGAGGACGAGAGAGACACATAGTTGTAGGAGCGAGTAGAGCCCACTTAGGTAGTGACTCCCGGTACTAGGAGGAGAGCGAGATGGGCAAATCAAATGACCTAGAAGGCACAGGAGCAAGTTGGTGCTCCTAGTACATCAGTTCAAAAGAGCACATAGCCACAGATGTACATAGGATATATGGCACTTATGGCAAAGTTGTTGGATGCTAACCTTCCAACTATCAAGAGGCAGCCACTCCGCAGGTGCAGAGAGATGCCATGGTGGGGTATGCCTCCATCATGAAGAACGATGTCTGGGAGGTGTTGCCCAGGAAAAAATCCAAATCTGTTGTAGGCACTCACTGGGTCTACAAGATCAAGCATGGAGTTGAAGGGAGTATCAAGAAGTAGAAGGCAAGATTCATGGCCAAGGGGTTCTTGCAGATAGAGGGAGTTGACTATGATGAGACCTTTGCCCTAGTTGCTAGGTATTTGCCTGCCGGGGCGGTTGCACCTATTGCAAAATAGATTGGGTGGACGATCCACCAAATAGACATGAAGACAACCTTCATCAATGGGGTTGTTGAGGAGCAAATTTACATTGAGCAGCTAGAGGGATTTAGACATGCAATAGAGAGGCACATGTTTGCAAACTCAAAAGAGACTTATGTGGGCTCAAGCAAGCTCTGCAGGCACGGTATACTCAGATAGACAATTACCTTCAAGGATTGGGCTTCACCAAGAGTGAAGCAAATCCCAACCTCTATTACATTGTTGTTGGAGTTGAGTTGCTTATTCTGGTGCTATATGTGGATGATTTGATTTTAACAAGGGCAATGAAGCTCATCCAGGAGTGCAAGAGAGATCTTCCAGGTGATTTTGAGATGAAGGATATGGAGTTGATGCACTATTTACTTGGGTTGGAGGTTTGGCAGGGTGATGGAGTGGTCTTCGTGGGACAAGACAAGTATGCTTTGCAGATTACAAGGAGATTTCACATGCAAGATTGCAGACCCATGACCACGCCTCAAGTCACAAACAAGAGGAAGATGGATACATCTAGATCAGAGCATGTAGTGTTCGAAAATTAGATTAAGGCGGCATTTCATTACATATTTTCCATACTTGGCATTTACTTGTGACATTATGTTCTTCTTTTGTTAGTTATGCTTATGTTTTCATCATTAAATAAATGTCAAAACAACAAAGATCACATGAACACAAGATATGGGCTCCAAGCTAGGGCAAAACCCCTCCAAGGGGAAAACAAAAGAACTTCTCTTCTTATAAAACCGGCTTCAAAGGAGACTTCTAAGACCAAGACAAGACCCCTACTTCCACTAAACACCAAGTAAACTAGCCAAACTTCCTTCACGACGTCTCCAAGGATAGCGAGATAGGTTATCTTCCAACGAGGGCTTTTCTAGCCTCAAGACACTTTAAGAATGAACTGTGGTACTTACTGTAACTTTGGACCTCATGTAACCCTCAGCACCTTTCATAAGAAATTTATTTCAGGTAGATAAGAGATCTTCGATTCTTCAAGAGTAGATCACCTACTTCGCAAGGCTCTCTCGCCTTCTAAGCCCTTCGCATGCCCTGAACCAACCACAGATCAGATATCAAGATATGCAAGATTGTGTGTATCAATGTAGATCGAAGTCCTCCCTTTATATAGCCTTCCAAGTGGCTCTTCAAGCCCACTCTAAGCCGACATATGTTGGTTGGCTGACTTGGTCTTTTGGGAGCATCTAGACACTTCTAAATACAATAATAATATTTCTTTCTTTGATACAAGTGCCCAAATGGATCTTTTACAATATTATGATGACCATGACTCATGACAAAAGCCTAGAAGCATTCAATGGATGAAACCCATGCTTCAAAAATAATGTTTCTTTTACATTTTCTTTCTTTTGACCAATCCATAGGAATTACAACATGACATGAGACAAACGTCAATTATGAAGACCGAAAGTACTTACATTTTTCAACACTCCCTCTTAACTAGGGAGGTATTCATAATTGTCCAATCGGCACAAGGACAATATTCCCTTTGAAAAGTTCTCCTAAGAAGAGTCGAATTGGTAAGACAACTGTAAGCATCAACATCATGATCAACCAGCATTGGCTTTGAGACCTAACTAGACAAGCTCTACTTTATTCAAGAGCATTATGTTGGGAGGCTTTACGTGTGAGACCGCACTACCTCTACAAGGCACATACACCATCCAGATCTCCACAAAGTATGTCCTTTTAGGACCATTCTTATATTGGATTCTTAGCCTTGAATCCTCAAAGAATATCAGTCCTCTTCACCCACTCTTATCTTGGATACCTGTCACATCCTCAAAGAGTGTCGGTCCCCTTTCTTTCTTGGATATTTTATCCTCAACGAAACCACATATTCTTATCCAATCCGCTACCATTCTCTCTCCAAGGCCTTCACTTAGACTTATAGTTGTTAGTCCTAGTCAAGTGCATGACACATGAAGCAAAGAATGCACATGTGATGTCCAACATCACTCCCTCTCAACCAGAGAGGATATCCCTATTCTCTTTTTAACTTGAGAATAGATTTTTGCTCCTTTTCAAGGAGACTCCTTCACTCCCTCTCAAATCAAGAGGAGATTCCTGATTTCCTTTCTAATTGGGAAGGCATACCCACAAACTTTCTAGCTTGTCTTCATAAGAGTATCAGCTGCCAATTCTTCATAGTTGTCGAGCTCCCTCTTTTCTCCACATCTCATCTTATCGAGCTTGCTTTATTTCGAGGTATCATAGAGCCATCTTCTTCGAACTTGTGACAGGTTCGAGGTCATCAAATTTTGCACATCACTTTCAACTTGTCAATTTCAATGAAGGCATTATATTGAGCCTTCCCAAGCTTCCAAATGATCATAGCTTCCTCAAGAAAGTGATTTCCTTTGACCTTTAGGTTATCTTCTCGCACTGTTACCTTCTATTCCAAGATGAGCGCATCTTGAATTCATAGTTGCCAAGTATCAAATATTGAGCTTCTCTCAACATTCTTCATACATTCCATCCATACAGTTGAACTTGCCTCAACCGTCATCCTGCAACATTCTTTCAGGTAGCAAAACAATATGTTAACCAAATAACCAACAACAAATATTAACATTAGACTTACTTCATTGTTTCAACTTTCTCATCATCAACATTCTCAAGGTCCATCTCCACATGACTCTTCCTTCATGCTTCAGAGTGCCCAAGTATCGAACTTGGTTACCATTACCATTTGCTTCTGGAGATTGTACTTGATGTTGATCATTAGTAAATACATTCTAGCAAGAAATTCTTAGCATTTTATCCATTCTAGAGTAAGTCAAATTCATTTATCTAGGTATCATATAATAAATGAAAGATTCACTATGCATGTGACCAACCTTTCTTCCAAGATTATATGAATCCTACCCAAAGGTTTACTTTTGAACATGCATTCCTGATATTTCACACAATCATCTAGCTATATGTATTTCATAACGAGCTTGCAACTTGACCAACTGCATTCCTTCATCCTTTTCATGATGCTTCTTTCAAGAGCCTTCCAAGGTGATGACTCTTACAGGTCCCAGGATCATGATGATCCACCTTAGCAAAATGATTTCCTCTAACATAATGTTAGACAATGTATATGAACACTCATGTAGAATGATCCTAAATCTTTTCATTCTTAAAGGACTAGATGATTCCAAGCAATTCAAACAAGTAGACTTTAAATATGCTACTATCACATGCTTCTATGTATGATGCCATACTAAGTCAAGATTCTTCTAGAAAATACAATGATACATGCTTACTCCTTAAATGACCTTGTTAGCACTAATTTCTCTAGGGTCCTTACAGTTCCCTCCTTCCATCATGCTTATCATTAACAAACAAAAGGACTGCTTTGCTAGTCTCGCCTTCGCATTTTGCTTCGTTCATTATGTACCTACAACATTCACTGACAAGTACGACCAAGCAAAAAAAAATACAAATACAACAGCATAAAAGCGACCTAGGGTTTCATGGTTTCCAAAGAGGTTATACTCTGAGGATTCTTGGACACAAACCCTAAATTCCTTTGATATTTCTCATCGAAACATCAACGCTATGGTTTTGATGCCATATCCTCAATTCCTCCCTCACTCAAGATTACCATATACCCTAGATTATCTACAAACCCTAAAAGTCAAAGGTTAGGGTTTCTATGAGGGAACATACTCATTAGGGTTAGGGTTTCGACATTAATAGGGTTTCTAATCCAAGCACCATTTAGGGTTTGCAATCCCTTGATACCAAAAACCTTCAACTAGATGAAGTCCATACACCCTAGATTCCACATATGTAACAAAGCCCTAAAACATTTCATGCAAACCCTTTATTTATCTATGCATAAAACAAATGCACATACCTTAAGAACAACATACCTTTGTCATCGCAGGAAGTTGCTACTAAGTCTTCATCATTGTCACCTCCATGATTTTTCTAAGAGCAATGCCAAATCAAAATACTCTTCTTAAGGTGACCAATTGTTTCTTACTACTACAGTCCTTCAAGCTAGGCTTTTATACTTCCACTAGCTCCAAACACGAAAGTCCTTTTCTTAAACCAATGATTTAATCAATAGGTCTAGTACCTATCTCAAACCTTTTAGATTTCAGAACAACTGAAGTTTTCATTGTATATGCTCTTAGAAAGCCTTACACATAAGTCAGCCTAGTTTTCTCTACTAGGCATACCCTTCGCTAGCTTGTAGGATTATTTCTAGGCTTTTGTCCCTTCAAATTGTAACTCCAAGACTTAGACCTTTCGTATTTCTAATGATGAGTAAGCTTTTCGACCCTTTTAGACACAAGATCACAGTTCTTGCTTTTCATGACAAAGGAGATAGAACCTGTGGCCTCGACTAGGCCTCTTATTTGCCTTTTGGATATTTTCAAAGATATAGTTCTCAAAATTTTAGAAGGTGACTTCAGCCCTTCTGGTTAGGGTTAGCACAGTCACTTGTAAAAGCCTTGAAATTATGCATAGCATTCACTAATACACTGCAGCCTCTATTTAATGATAAGCTCTTCATAGAACACTAATTTCAAACCATTGTTAGGTCTCAGTCCTCATGCACAAGACTATTAGGTCTCTTCATACTGCTTCTTAGGCTTGGCCTTCTAGCGCAGGACTTCAACCTAATTTTAGGCTTTTCGGATCTTACTTTTCATGACAAAGGAGATAGAACCCATGGCCTAGACTAGGACTCTTCTTTTCCTTTTGGATATTTTCAAATTTATAGTTCTCAGCATTTTAGAAGGTGACTTCCGCCCTTCTGGTTAGGGTTAGCACAGTCACTTGTAAAGGCTTTGAAATTAGGCCTAATGTTCACTTATACACTGTGGCCTCTATTTTAGGATAAGCTCTTCATAGGTTTTAAACACTAATTTCAAACCATTGTTACGTCTCAATCCTCATCATGCATAGAACTATTAGGTCTCTTCATAGTGCTTCTTAGGCTTGGCCTTCTAGCACAGGACTTCAACCTAATTTTAGGATTTTCGGATCTCTAGAAAAGATGAAGTAGAGAGCCTTTTGGCATCTATAGACACCTCTGAAATATACAAGACTTCAGACCCCTGGAAAAGTGCT
The DNA here is from genome assembly GCA_000404065.3 of Pinus taeda. Lineage (NCBI taxonomy): Eukaryota > Viridiplantae > Streptophyta > Pinopsida > Pinales > Pinaceae > Pinus > Pinus taeda. Next base: position 96,394 of record APFE031669341.1, on the reverse strand, counting down.
TCTCAATCACTCCAAGTCTTTGGTCTTCTTGATATAGGATTGTGGCTTCACCATAAAGACTTTTGACTTATAAAGGAAACCCAAATCAATTCTTCTAGGCTCGGATCTAGCTTCAACCACTTGGCCTTCAAAACAAGTATACACAATCTCTTTTACTTGGTTTTTAGGAGCAATGCCAAACCCTTCTAGTGATCTTCCAACTGCCTCAACCTTTGACCTTAGCTTTGATACCATGTTGAAAAATTAGATTAGGGCAACATTTCATTACATATTTTCCATACTTGGCATTTACTTGTGACACTATGTTCTTCTTCTGTTATTTATGCTTATGTTTTCATCATTAAATAAATTGTGGGAAATCCCAGCCTCTACGCAAAAAACCCAGATTAACCCACGAAGGAATTGGCCAAATGTTGACCTCGGAATTTTGGCCCTAATTCCCCCTAGCTCCTCTAGTTGTTGGTTGAGTTTGGACCCCTGTTTGACCCCTCAGATCTGCTCAAAAATTTCTATAAAATTAGGAGGTACTCCTTGCCAAAAACCCAGCAAAGGTTTCACTTGGTTCCAACCTTCAAAAATTGACCCTTCACAGCTTGACCCTCCTCCAAATACGAATTTTGTTGCTGTGATTGATCTTGTTAAGCTATGCACTCCCAGCTCCAGCAATCCTCCTCAAATGGCCCTCCAAATGATCTCCCAACTCCCCAGCTCCAAACCCGGGATAATGTCGCCCCAACAAATCTCACTCCAACAGTTGTGCAGTCCCTATGTGGCTGTTACTCTCCATGTTTTGCATTGTTGTTACTCTCCCTGCTCTGCGTTCTTGCTACTCTCCCTGCTACTGGAACTCAACCTCCTTGTTGCTATTTTCCTGTTGTTGTAACTCAATTGTCCTGTTGCTCCTTTCCCTCTGGCTGTAACTTGGCCTCCTTGTTGTTACTTCCCCTGCTGCTGGAACCCAGCTATAGCTGTTGTAATTCATCTCCCTATTGTTGGAACTTGACTATAGCTTGCTGTAATTTGTCTCCCTGATGCTACTACAAACTCAGATGAAGAAGAACTCCCTCCTAGCGTTGGCACTCGAAGTCCACCGAAGTAAGAGTTGAGATCTCCGCTCGAAGACACTCGTCTGCTAAACAGCACAATAACCTGGCTAAGCAGCTTGAGCAACTAAGATTGAGTTCAATATGTCAAAAGATGATGAAATGAGGAGAGCTGCCTTCCTTACATAGATTTTTGGAGCACTTTTCCCTCCATTTTCCCTCAACCATTGGTTTCCCCTCCATGCAAATAGAACTAGGGAATGTGTATTCTCCTAGTGTGGGTGGCCCCTGTTGACCCTGCCGCCCGCACCTACCTACACAGTTAGCGAGAAAAGCCTTCAACCCCACAAGGTGTGGTTGGTGGCAGGGAACTCAGAGAAGGGGCTGTCACACTGATCCCAACTCTCTTCGTTTTAGCTATCTCCTAGGCTAGCTAAGGGGGGTGGTCCCTAATGGAAAGCTAAGCTAAAAGCTAAGATGTAAAGTTCTAGGAGAATTATTTGAGTTAAATAAGACTGTCAATCTGAGATCTAAAATCAAAACGTAATATAAGCAATAGCCATTAACCGTACGATAAACAGGAAACACACAAATGACCAGTGCCTTAAAAAACGTTGTTATTTCAGCAATGAAAATAATTTTGTTTGTATTTCTTTTTATGCTCAGAATGGAAACGAATGCTTTTAAATGAAAAGAGAAAATTTGTTTTGACTTTTCAAAATAGAAACTAAGCTAAGGGATCAA
>APFE031669341.1:0-68538 GCA_000404065.3 Pinus taeda | reverse complement strand
TTATGTGTCCTTTTAACTTCAAGGTCCGAGGTTGTGATATACCTGTCATGGCTGATAATGACACTTGCGGAGTACTTCCGTCATCTAATTCTGGTGAGAATTCTAGGGCGTCTTTTGTGTCTTCTACGTCATAATCTTCACTATTTGAGTCATTGGTTGCTTCACAATTATATAGGTTCTTTGGTTCTTTTCTTTTAGCACATCTATGTTTGGGGTCCCACTTGTCACCACAGCATTTACATTTACCCTCTTTTATTCTTTGTATTTCCACATTCGATTTTTCATCTTCACGACGATGCAGTGGAACATATCTTGTATTATTTGAGTCCACATACTGGGGTATCCTTCGTCTTGCATAAGCTTTTTCCGCTGTTGACCAAAATATTGGTTCAGATTTCTTTTCGGCTGTTTTTGCTTTTCGTCTTGCTACTTCTATAGATGTGATGTCATGCATCTCAAGTTCTGCTTGTAAATGGGTTTTGAGTCCCGAGATGTATGACTGAATTAGACGAGATTCTGATAACCCAGGTACTCGTGTTACTAAGGTCTCCCATTCTTGAGTGTATTCATCGACACTTCCTTTTTGTCGTAGTTTGATGAGTTTTGAAAATAATTCTTCTTCCTTTACACCTTGGAATCTTTTGAAGAATGAATCTTTAAATTTTCTCCAGCTGATGACGTGTGTTGTCTTTTTCCACCACATATACCAGTTATATGCTTCTCCCTCCATTTTCATGGATGCATGTCTGAGTTTTTCGTCATCCTCAGTGATGTCATATATTTCAAAGTATTCTTCTGCTTTATTTATCCATGCAACAGTGTTTTTTTCGTTCCCATCGAATTTAGGCATCTCAACCTTTACCCTCTTCTGGTATGTGGCTAATGGTTGAGCAAAAAAAGGGTGTTGATTATTAAGGGTATCCCAAAGTTGCTTGTTTGTAAAGGCAGTGTTACTTGCTTCTTGGTGGGGTGCCGCTGATTTTCTTGGGGATTCAACCTTTTCATGAGAATTTGTTGACTTTGTTGAATCTGATGAGAGATGTTCTTGATTTTCTTCACCATCTTGTAATAGCTCTTCGGGTGTACAATTTGACTTTTTACACACACTTGTCAGCATTGTTAAGACTTCTTTGAAGTTTACTCTTGTTTGGACATGTTGACTTTCCATCTTTATCTCTATTCGATTTGTTGTATCTTCAAGATTTTTGATTTTGCCCGCTTGCTCCCCAAGCTTGCTCTCGACTTCATTTAATCTTTTACTGACCTCATCGTGGTTGTTATGTATCTTTTGCTCTGCATCCAACAACCTTTTTTGAAAATCCGCCATTGTCATTGTCGACATTGAGCGGGTTTGCAGAGGCGTGTATTTATTTGCCAGCTAAAATACTTTTCCTTCCTTCTTCTTCTTCTTTTTTTTTTAATAATTAAATTAATTTAAAATTTTAATAATTTAAATTATTTTTTTTAATATAAATTAAAATTTAATTTAAATAATTTTAATTTAATTAATATTTTCATAATTATAAACTATATAGTTATAAAATTATTAATTATTAATATTATATTATATATATATATATATATATATATATAGATAATTTATAATATATGTATTCTATCAATTTTAAAGTTTATTAAATTATATAAACTTTTAATTTATTATATTAAGTATATATAATAAATAATGATATATATATATATATATAACTAAATCACTTAAAAAAAAAAAAAAAACTTTTATAATATATATATATTATATATATATATATATATATATATATATAATATATATATATCATTAACCTTTGAACGGTCACGTTGATTAACGTAACCCTTGACTATTCAAAAAATCGAATATTACCGTAACACAGCAGGCTGGCAGCACGTCGATTTAACAAACCCTTTTGATTTTTAAAAAAAATTGTATCGACTATCACCGTAACACAGAGCTGGCAGCACGTCGGTTTAACGGAAGTCGTAACATAGCTGGCAGCACGTCGATTTAACGGAAGTCGTAAAAACAACTCTGAATTTTCTCCAAATTTTGCAGATAAGGAATTTCGACGGTTTTACAGAGTGCGTCTAACACGTTGCAAACGTGGAGTTTCGACGTTAATCTTTACAGAGCAGCAAGCTGCACAAAAATACCAATGCCCTTCCTGTCTAACGATTGAGGGAGCAAGCGATTAGTGGGAGAAAAAAAAACGGCTAACGACAAAGAGGGGTGGTAGAGACAGGGACGAGTGAGGGGGGAAGAATGGTGCGATAGTTTGAGCAGCGGATGGACGTAGCGCAGTGGTGGCTCTGATACCAATGGAACAGAAAATGCTAGAACGCAAAATAAATATATAAATATTTTATTAAAAGATATGAAAATTACAGATGATAAGATTACAATTGCGGGAGCCTGACTTATATACCGCCAAGAACACCCTTTGGGGAAAGGGCATGATCTTATGATCGTGCCCTTTCATCTAATTTAACTAATATTTAATAATAACCTAATCTAACTAATTTTTACATAACATCCAATCGTCTCATCCTACTATCCAGGGCAACACATGAGATCTGACTAGGTAGCTTTGTCTCCCTGTCTCCAATGGGCAAAGGTGACCCAATAGTTCTGCTAACCTGGTCATCCCCTCTGGTATGTCTAGACAAGTCCGCCTCTCTCAATCCAATGCGTAGGGGTGCGTTGATAACGTTGTAAATCCTGTTAGTCTGCCTCTAAAACAAACTATGTTGGAATCCCAACGTGTGGTCTCTATGTTGCCCTTCATGAATGGCTAGCCCAAAGGATGGTTGCACATCCTCCTCCATCATGGGCTCGGCATGAGCCTCCCACTGCTCCTCCATAGACAACCCAACATGCAAGACATGCTCATTAGTCAGTTGTAGGTGCTTGCCGTTTTGAAGCTATGTCATAGACCGAGATGCCTCGTCAAGGGATACCTCATCAATGGATGCGTGCTCGACTGCCTCCTCCAATCTGTCTATTGGGGCTACCAAAGGAAACTCCAACAGGGGTTACTCCTGCGTCACACTGCGTGTATCCTCGTGCTCCTCTTGCGTGTCATTATCCTCATGCTCAACTGGCTGGAATGTATCTAGATGAACTCCCTCCTCCAGGGATATGTTCTCTCTCATCTTGTCTCTGCCTCCCATCTTTGTCTCTGCAGTATTACTACTAGTGCTTCGTTCAAGGTTAGTTGGGAGTAGGACAGAAAACGGGGAGCAAGAGCGAAAACAGGAGCGAGAGCGACATTTTCAAAAGCTCCCTGTTTGGGAGCGAATCACAGAGCGTTTTTTTATATAATATATATTTTTTTATATTTTGATGCACATATGTCAACAAAAACATGTAGAATGATGATTAGATATAAAAAACATTATTTGAACCATATAACAAAAATCATCGTAGAAGTTATAATCTTCATCAACCATGTCACAATTAGTACATAGTAACTTACAAATATTGATCTCATGATTCATCAATCTTAAAGTTTCAAGTTCAAATTCAATTATAACATTATTATCATTGATACGGAGTGTACTTGTAAGCTAAGTTTAACCATTACAACAAAAATATTAACATGAAATGAAATGTTAAAAATGAAATGAAATGAACAACTTTCACTTTCATGAAGCATTATATTCATAATTCATTACTAATGAGTTATAATTGCCAACTTCAAACTTCAAACTTAAATTGTATATATTGTTTAACAAATATTCATAATAAATATGAAAGAGTCAATAGTTATAAAAACTACTAGAAACTAGAAAAGACAAGTAAATATATTATCTATTGCTTATGATTCGACCTCTTGCCACCACGAGAAATGTAATTTTTTAGTCTTGTTGGAAAATCAGGATCTTTGTCATTAATATCACCCTCTAAGCATTAATATCCAAAGGTATATTTGTCAATACCTCTGGATCTGTATAGGGACCTTTGTCATTAATATCACCCTCTAAGAATTAACATAAGATAGAAAAAGCATAACATGTCAAGTCAATATTTTGTTTGAGTGATGCGTACATTTTTAGAAGGGTCATGATAGAGGAGTTCGACAACCAATGTCACTAACATCAAGGTACATAGAGGGATTGGTGCTCTTGATTAAATACGAGTTCCATACCCTAATACATGACCAAATTCAATAGAAACATTGCAATCCCCCAATCCTAAAATCCTGAAAAATTGACAAGTTTGCTGGATTTGCAATGAAATCTAAAATTCTACTTTCTCCATATGAAATCCAATGAGGTCGAAACCACTCTCAAACATCCTAAGTCATTTCATGGTAATGTTAAAAATCTAAGTAAAAGGTTGAAAATGAAGATCAAGGAAAATGTCACCTTTACTTTAGAATTTAACATTACCATGAATCGCATATCAAGACTAGGGCCATAGGCTTGATCATTAGGCTACCCCACTCAAAACTTATTTGTTTCTTTGAAAAAAAATAACATTTTGAATATTACTGCAACAAAGATTAAACACTCCCGAAAAGCCAAGGAGATTTTTTCTTTTAGGGAGTGCGCTACCGAAAACGCTTCCTCCCGAGAGCGTTTTAGGGAGTGCGCTTTGGAGCCACTCTCGCTCAGAGCGCGAATTGGCAGCGCGGGGGGGTGGCCGCTCCCCCGCAACCCAAGTTTCGTTCAATAATCATGCTCCTCGGAGCGTTTTAGGGAGCGCACTCCGAAGCCACTCCCGCTCGAAGTGCGAATTGGGAGCGAGAGCAAAAGGGGTGGGTGCTCCCCCATAACCCTAGTTTTGTTCAACAATCATGCTCCTCTTATTTTCTTCATCTACAGGTCAGCAACTACTGTTTCTTCTTAATGCCCTTATTGATAACCAATCTTCAAGAAGCCCTGCCAGTCTCTTGATGCTCCTAGTAACATTTTCAAATTTCTCCTGCTGAGAAATTTTTGGGCATAAGTTCAATCTGGAGAATAATGTGGGACTAGTGTTTTAGCCTCTGGAATTATAGTCTACAACAGCACTTTGAGCATTTGTGTGATTTAGACCCATAGCTGGCCAAAATCATGCTTTGATACCAGTGTAATATTCCTAGGGAACTTTTACAGTAAATAATAAAGCAAACATAAACATAAAACCACGAAAATCAAACACAAGTCAGACCATGAAATTTCACCCAAATCTGCGTTGTTGAGCCAATTTATTATAATAAGAAAAAGGTACAACGAGTTGTTGGAAAGAGTGCACTTGAGCTTGCTCAAGGCAAGCTAGCTAAGCACAAATGAACATTAAGAAATCCCTCTCAAATCCTTTGTTGCTCTCTCCATGCTTTGTGTTGAAACTGCCTAGAAAATATGTTGTTGGTTGCAAAGAATTATTGCTAGGGCCTCCTCGGGTGATCAGAAATTTCCGGGAAATTAACCCCGTGCTCTCCATAAATAACCCACAAAAACCCATGAAAGTATTGGCCAAATATTGATCTTGGAATTTCAGCCCAATTTTCCCCTAGCTCCTATAGCTGTTGGCTAAGTTGGGACCCTTGTTTGACCCCTCAAATCTACCCAGAAAATTCTGCCAAATTAATCTTGGTCTCTCCTCAATAAATCGAGAAAAAAACCTAGAAAGGGTTTGTCCTAGTTCTGACGCTCCAAAATTGACCCTCAAATGCTTGGCCCTCCTCCACAAGAAGAAGATGTAACCCTTAGAAAATATTGTGTTTGTTGCTTCGCCAAAAAGCTGGAAAATCCCCCACAACACTTCCCCGGACTCCACCTCAAGTTTTAGCCCCTAACTCCCTTCACTCTACAGCCTCCAAATGTGCCTTCTCCAAGAGTTGCACAATCCCTGTATTATTGCTACCAATTCTCTCCAAAAAATCGCACTCCCTGTTGTTGTTACAAAATAGTATAGGAAGCACTCCCTTCTTGGGCTAGCACTCGAAGTCCACCAAAGCAAGGGTTGAGATCTTCACTCAGAAACACTCGTGTGCTAAACAGCACTACAAACTTGGCTTCAACTCAAGTGTGCTATGTCAAAGACACAATTTCTGAATAGATGAATGAATGACCAAAATGAGTGCCTCTTGCTCTATTTATCAAAGAGCCTCCAAGATGCCCATGTGGGCCTAGCTCAACTTTCCCCACCAACTTTGCTCCAATGATAGTGTCTTCCACATGTGGGTCGTAATTCTCCATGGGGTAGCCCCCACGGTCCACTAGAGCCGCAATATTTCCCTTCCTTCCTAATGTTTGAGCCCCCACTTAATCCCAAAATTCACGTGCGACCTTTGTACCCACATCTCTTAAGTGCATACATGAAATAAGACAAAAATGTGCGAGATTGATATTTCCCTTTGCAATATTGCTAAGTGGGAATATCACAAGTGATGTATGGTGACTTAACAAGTTATAATTGTGATGTGTGTTAGACTTGTTGCATGGCAGTGCCTTTGTGACAACTGTAACAATATGTCTAAGATGTTCCTATTGACATGACCATTTGACAGTATTCATGACAGCACTCTTGACAAAGAACCTTATATGAAAGTAACCCTTGATATGGCAATTTAAAGTGACAGCAATACATTGCAAAGTGACAAGGATTGTTTTTATATGACAGTGATCTTCAATATATGGTACATTCATGTATGGCAGCCTAAGTCACCTGACATGGGGACACGGGACATGCAGGACATGAAGATTCGAGTGTCGAACACGCGCACGTTGCCCCCATAGCAAGATACATTAGGACACATTATATGTATATATATATATATATATATATATATATAAATTAGATATTTCTTACACAAATTCTCATTCATGATACAAATTCCGACATAAATCTAGATTCTACAATGTAAATTTAAAATTTGTAAGTTTTACAAAGTAACATTATGCATACAAATACAATTGTGACAAATTCATCAATGATCCAATAGGAGAAAAACAAGAAACTTCAAACTCATTCAGTCATCAAAATCAAAATGTGTTACATAGGTAGTAGCAATCCCAATGGAAAATAGAAATAGCAAATACAAAACAACTTCAAGGTAGTAGGTAGCTCATCAGTCATTAGTCGTCATCATCAACAAAAACTGTCATGGTCACCACTGCTCTCCTCTGCTGCATCCTCCTCCTCTGTATCCAATGTAATCTTTGCATCTGCTGGTGTGGAGGGTGGCCCCTCAAGAGGATCACCATGATCAAAAGTGATAGGCTCTAGCACAATGTCATTAAGATCCAAGCTGGCCAATGCCAACTCAACATTATTGTTCAAACCCATATCATCACGAAAGACATCCCACATCTTTGCCTTTGCCTGTAAATAAGATGAAGGTTGGTCTGAACATACACCATTGTATATGCCCTGGACTACTCAAACCTGCGCTTCTAGACACTATACAAATTCCCATATGTGCTCCAATTCCTCTCGCAGCAAGACGATGAAGTCACCTAAGAGAGGAGCCTCATGGCTGACTGTTGTAGAGAAGAGCTTGTTGCCCCATGAGTTGCCCACCAAGAATAGGGCTTCTTAGCCCCTATCTCTAATAACATCATAACCTACAAATCGCCCAGTGCCAGTAGAAAACTCTACAAAGACATCCTCCACCTCATCAAGGGATGCTCTATCCTGAAATATCTGCCTCAATGCATCCTTCCTCCCCTGTGAACTTTCACCATCCATGTGAGGAGGGAATCTGCAAGAAGGTCCACCATTCAGCCACTCGTGGTTGTAGTATTTTAGGTTCAATGAATAAGCCAAACAATGCAAAGATGTTCAATTCTTGTCCCATCTGTTGACAAGAATATCATGTATGGTGGTGAAGAAGGCCTTTGATGATGTCTCGTACTTAAGACACTCACTCTATAAAAACATGGTCCTCATAAACCCAATCATGGAATACCATCCCTCATAAACCTGTCCTAGGATGGGTTGGTCTATATCTGCAAATCGTAGCAACGCAATGTTATGGTCCATGATCTTAATAGTGAGACATACCCTCTCCCACCAAGCATCATCTAACACTATGTCCTTGACTCTTTCTTAGGTTGCTTGATCTATCTTTCTCCAAAAAGACCAAAACTCCTCAATAACCATGGCCCCAAGAGCAATCTTGACCTCCCTCACCCTCTTCAACATGATGAATGAAAAGGCAAATTGTGTATCTGCAATCTTCAACAATGATAGATGGGTGTACTCCTGGACACGCTGGGACATGCTCCAGGACACATTGGCACACGCTCTAGGACATGCTGGACATGAGAATCCCACATTCTAGGACACACTACACATGAGAATCCCACATTCTAGGACATGCTAGACACCTGTCCTAGAGAATCGTGTCTGATTCGTGGGATTCGGGACACAAGGGGGGAGGACGAATCCAGTTTCTTAGGTGGCAACATATCTATGATGAACAGTATTATGACTGATGTGCAAACTAGAGTGGCTAGCTACTGGATGAATATAATTATCTTCAACCTTTTGTTTGCCAGAGATACAAGTTGCTTTCCACAGATATTTAACAAGGTAGGGTTTCATGTTATGGTTGCTGATGTGTTGTTGAGATCAGTTCGATTTTGAAGCGAAGGCAGGATTTTTTTTACGGTGACTAAGGTTTTGGCAACGAATGTAGCACAGGTATTCCGGCAAATTTATTGTTGAGCAAGGAAATAAGTGGATCAAGTATCTTGACAGAGAAGTATTTGTTGATGCATCCAGGTTTGATATGTAGAGGGAGAATTGATTGACAGGGTTGAATAACAAATTCTGGTATTGCAGTTTTGGTGTGTTAATATTGAGCACAGGTGGATCGTGTATCAGGGTGGCAGGGTGGTGCAAGGCAGGACAGTGGAGTCTCTTTCAGGTTGGAACCTGAGAACACTTCAAGTTGGCAAGGTGATGTTAAGGCAGGTTGAAACTTACACGGAGCATTGGAGTATCCGTCTAGTTGCAGCTAGTAAACAGGGCGTCGGAGCATCCTTCAGGTTGGACACTGTAAACCAGGGCATTGGAGCGTCCTCCCAGTTGCAGTTAGTAAGCAGGGTATTGGAGCATCGTACAGGTTGGACCCTGTAAAAGAAGAGGTTGGAGCCTCCCTTAGTTGGAGCTGAAAATATTGATGTACATTTTATTGAAAGACAAATATTAAGAAGCATTCGGTGGTTTTTGTCCCGGAGGGGTTTCCACCTAAAAATCTGTGTTCTTGTCTTTATTATTGTGCATTGTTGAATGGTGTTGATGAATGTTTATATTTATCTGATGTTAATAACAATAAATGCTATATGAATTTTAAAATATACCAATTGATAAGAAACATTAATTCACCCCCCTCTCAGTATTTCCAACAATTAATTCACTTTAATTAACCAATTTTCCTAAGTTAGACATAGGAAATATTTTAATTATGGCTAATTAGTTTAACGGAAGTGTCTCCAAATCTTTTCAAACGAAACCTTTTCTAGATTTTGGAGATCTCATGTTCCTTAGGCTCTTCAACATCATAGAGACTAGAAAACTTGTCCGTTGCTACCAAAAATTTACATGCTCCTTGCATTACAATAATAATAACCTGACTTGTCATCCCGAATATTTTGGAGACTAAGTCGGCTCAATGAAAAATGACTTTTTATTGCATGAGATTTTCCACTACAGTGGGTTGTATCGGCTGACAACTATCAAGATAACTCCACATTCAATTAGAAAGTGTCTACAAGTCAAAATAATGAAGAATAGTAGCCTTAAGTGCCCCAACATTCCACTAGAAGCCTCCAACATCATCCTTGTGTTAAAAAATCAAAAAGGTAGAAAGATTTTCTTATTCTTGATAATTACTTGTGATGTTCTTGATTTGTTATTAAGTTTTATATCTTCTTTCTTTTAGTTCATCAAGAAATTACCAAAGCAATAGCACATGAAACAATGGACACTAGATGTAGGCACTATGCCACGGAAAAACCCCCCTCGAGGGGAAAAACCCAGTCAAAATTCTCTTCCTTTCAATAATATTCTTTGAGACTCTTCACCCTAAACAAAAGACCAAACCTTCCCTCCACACCAAGTCAGCCTCCCAGATCTTCAACCTCCTTTCCAATAACTTCGACTATGTAGCAGCGTCCAGCATCAAGCAGCTTTCGGCATCAGCAGAACTTGGAAGACTTCAATCTCCCAAACTAGGGCACAAAACAAAGAGAGAGGCACCAAAATTTTGTTTTTCTTCTTCTCCTTAGACTCCACGTAAACCGCACTTCTTTTAACTTCCTTAGACCCACTTCGCACTTCTCTGGCTTCCTTAGAGATATCAAACTCGCTTAAGATGAGATGCTCCAAATGAATTCGGCTTGCTTCTATTTATAGGCATCAAGGGAGGTCAAAATGATGTCCTTAGGCCAACATGATGTCTTCTAGGCCGACTTGATGTGGAGGATACATAAATTATATTTGAATCAAGACTAAACCTTTTTACATGATTTAAAAGCCCAAGAAGGGGCTCTTTAAAAGTACGATGACTCTATTGACTCAGAATAAATCCTAGAAGTCCTCAATGGGTACTTTGACCTAAAACATGGTGACTCAAGCATGAAAGCCATGCTTTAATAAGTCACAATAATAATAATAAAAATTATTTTCTTTATTCTTTTGACAAGTACAATACAAGATGACTCAATTATATTTAATGAAAAACAAACCTAGTTACACTTTCCAAGACCGTGACATATTTGACCAAACCTTGGAAAATGGCTTGATCACCTAGTAATTTGCTCCAGAGAGAGATGACTCATTCCCTGACTCTGTAACAAACATATTTTGTCCACAACCTTATCCCCTTAGCCAAAGGCACTTACAATGCGTAGCCTGACTTTTCCAACAACTATTTTAGCCAGTCCATGACCTTTTCATGCATAGTAAGTCAAATTATCCACCACCTTTTCCTATCTCCAATGCCTAGTTGATTAGGCCAAGCGTTCCACCGCATTTGTGTACTATATGCTAAGTTGTAACCTATCAAATGCCATGTTAGATCCAAAATTCCATTGTACTGCCACATCACCCTGGTCAAACCCCATAATCATGGTCAAACTAAGGATCTCTAACGCCCTTGAGGAGCTAAAAAAGTTGAGACATGGGTTTTATTCCTCTCCCTAAGTAGACCACTATGGAAAAAATGCATGTCCAAATCAAGCTAATACCCCACCTATTTTTCCCTTAAAAACCTATGCCACCTATTGACCAGCTTTTCCCAATCACATCTCGAGCATGCCTTCACCAAATGGAAAAATTTTGTGGCTTGCCATACTCTCATCAAGCTCTGCAATCTAAGACTACTAAATATTTTACTTTTGGAACCACTTTGCATTAGGAAACGTGAATTGCCTTAGGAATCATGAAATGTCATTGGCAGTGAGACGGTCATGTATGAAAAACATTTAGGGGATACTACAAAAAATCCAAGACCACCTACAAACTCAATAGGCTCATAACCATGCGGAATGATATAAGTGCACTTGACATGGGTTGGACTAGCCCCTAAACTGGTGATCACCCCTACAAAAGGAAGGCTCGTCTAAAACCATGAGTCCTCATATAAACCCATCAAAGATCCTCCAATCCTATCCATGACGAAAAGAACAAATATGAACTCAAAGGGACCAACAATGGTCCAATCCAACAAGGTCTAGGATACCTGATACAGGGCATCATATATTTGTCACATGGCTTTTAACTTGTGACCTTGGGCTTATAATGGTGCAAAAATGCTACAATGAATGTATAGGTACCTCCACTAATATAAGGGGTAACAATACCAAGTATGGGGTGTGTTGTCGCTCGAATTATATAGGCACTGCCACAACCGCTTAGGGCAAGGGTTGTCACTTTGATCCCTGCCCACTTCATTCTAGCTGTCTCCCAATAGCAGGCTATGTGAGGTAGTCCCTATGAAATGAGGTGAAGGAAGACAAGTTCAGAACCAACTTGCTTGGGAGACACAAATGAGTGGCCTAGCAACTTGGTTGAATTTGAGCAAGATTATTGATTAGATTAGATTTTCAAGTATGAGACATGTGCCTAATGGAGTCACAATTCTTGCTTAATGAAAATTGAAAGCAAGTGACCGGATGGACACCCGTCGGTTAGATGATTGACTAACCTATATGATGTGCAAGTCCTAGGATCTATGTGTGATGTAGTGATCTTGGTTATTTTTAGTTATATGCCTAATCTAAATAGAACCTCTCCCTTAACTATTTTGAGAAACAGTCTTTAGAGTAGGTTGTGAAAATGGAAGCCAATGGGAAGCAGACAATGGCTCTGACGACTGCAAGGTGACTGTGTTAACCACTAAGAAGAGTTGAATCTCTCAAGCTAATTGGGAAAGGGTTGCCCTAGATCTCTATCAACCTAGCTTATCCTAGGAGGTAAATTTTAATGCAAGTTAAAACTAGAATGCTTGTGCAAAAGATTGAGTGAGACTTTTGTGTGAGATTACTTACATATTCCTTTAAGTACTTAGTTATATTTTACCTCAGTTATGATGTTAAGTACTTCGCAATATTTAGAAAAGGTAATCTCAACCAAAAGACAAGTGCTAGATCTCAACAGTGTCAGCAAGAAATAAATATATCCACAAGACAAGATTGCTCAGGAATACATAGATCCACAATGATAACAATAGAGCAATAATTAACCAATGATTCAGTATGATAAGTCGATAACCATTATCCACAAGAGACAATAAGATAGCAAGTGTTCTTAGCCAATATTCCTCAAAACAATATGATTTACCAATTTTCAAGTTAATAATGCTTAGATGCAATTTAGATCATCACTAATTAGATGCACAAATGACATAGGTTCTTTCAATACCAATTGGATTAGAGAGACTTAGGAGCAATTTATGTACTTAAACCAAAGATTTGAAATGTGCTTAAAGAGTGAGCTTATTATGTTGGATGGTGTTGTCATTGATGTCAACCCGTGGAAATGAATGGGTTTGACTTTGACCAAAAACACCAATCATTGATGTCAAATGGTTAATGAACGCTTTTTAGTAATTGTCAAATTACATCAAGATAACAACTATATTGTTGGATGGTTAAAAACCCAAGTCCTAGGGTTTGGGTTCCCTGCACTGATGATGCACCCCAACTTTGTCGAGGGATTTTGAAGGGTCAAAATATTGAGTTTGACTTGGAGATCCACGTCATTGGATTCTCCTCAAAAGGATGTTCCGATAGTATGTGGTACGCCACGTAAGTCCTAGTTTGAGAGAAAACTGAATTTGAAGTCAGAGACCCCACTTTCTGGGCTAAAACCCCATGGGGTGGTAACTTGGCACATTCTCATTGATTGTGGGCATCTAAAATTAAGCAATTGGGGTTACTTGTCCTAGTTTGTGAGGGAATCACTTTAAGAAAAGGTATCACACATATTTCATACCATGGACTTAAGTAAGGACTAATTCCTCATTATAAACACTAAGTGGGTTTCACTTAAAGTTCAAGATAGTAATTGAAAATTCCATTTAAAAAGAAGTTAATAATTAGTAATTTTTTAAAATCCTAAATTCTCCTCCAACATTTACATTAGGGAGCCCTTTCCGATATATAGAAACAATTCCTATACTCACTAAATCCTAATGCCCAATCTACTCACAATAAGGGGAGCAGCTCTCTTACTTAGTTCACAAGATGCAAAACTTTTATATTTTAGCTCTCATGGAACCCCTCTATTCCTCAAACGGTTAGCTTTTAGGAAGCCCTTACATTGGTCTATAAAAGGAGACCTTACCTTACCTCAGCATATCCAATTTCATATGAATTGTTCTTATGATTACACTCTGAAATTTTAGGATGCCTGAGGAAGACAGCAAAGGAATTAAAGTGGGTTGGTCTTTGGTTTATTTTGTGGAACTTGAGATTCAATTGCCTTGCAGGATTAAGGCTAGGCTGCAGGCCTCCTCTCTAAGGTTTGATCTATTTCATTGACATCATCCTAACCTTAAGCCACTACAGGACCTCAGTCCTCTATCCAGTAAGTATTCTTAGCATAAAACTAAGTTGTTTTTACTGTGTTTTCTTGGGTATAGGTTTGTCTTGATTGCCAAATTATAGACCTTTTTCTTGTGACTCTCGGCCTTTTCATTAGGGCACTCTCCCAAGGTTGTAGACCTGTGCATTAGGATACATCTTATCTGAAGCTTGAAGGGTTGTCTCTATGCATAAATAATTTAGAACAATCAGTCCTAATTCTCTGCGTCATAAATAGCTGGGAAGGTAAAACATTTCTGGCCTAAACACGTGGTTCCAAGCAGAACTTGTCTTGGGTACAAGTAGGAGTATAAAATACATATACCTGTAACTTCGTATGACATTCTTCATTGACAAGGACAATAACATGATTGACCGTTAGCTTTTATGTGATGCAACAGTGACATGGTATGACCTTAACTTGAAACATTGATCACCTATGGTTGTCAATATATGACAACAATTCTCACTGTAATCTCATTGTGTATAAGTGAGTATCTTCAAGAAATATATGCACTAAGCCAATGATTGAATTAGCACCTTGTAGACAAACCTCTCATTGCAATTCTGAACCAAAGTACAGTGACACCATGATATGACTTTAGACTTTAGTATATTGACAAGATTATAAAATAGTGATCTTTGATGAATAAACACGTGTTAACTGTCCTAGTATAACAATGCAAACAATGACAAGACCTCACCTATTGTTTACAATGACATTGTACTTGACATAGACCATTTAATGTCTTGACTTTGGCATAGTAGTAACCTTGATACATGTACAGTACATTGATGAGATTATTTGACTTGACAGCAATGCATTACAATATGATTTGGGATTGATATCCAGAACTAAGGATACACCAACCTTATGTATGTAGCAAGAGTTCCCTTAGACTGCAATAGTAGACAATGGCATTGACTATGACAGAACAACTTTTCTTAACATGTTAGAGTGACACGTACAGCATTACAGTGATCCTGTGCCAATGAACAAAGAGCATTAATATTAGTATCTTAACTATAGCAGTCCTTTGGTCTCTTGACTTGAATTCACCAATGGTTTATGACAGTAAGTTGTCATATGACTTGACAGTGATATAAAATGTCATAAAGTGATATAGATTGAAATTGACATGATGTATTGACTTTGACCTGACATTGAGGACAGCAAGTTGACACTTAGCCATTGATATGATATCTTGACCTTGACAACAGTGAAACAGTGACTTATGTCTTTTGGGAATGTACCTGTGATGACCAAGATTCTTGTCTTGAAAAGCATGTTGTAGCTTGCCTAATTGATGTGATGTGCCAGCATTTGTGTAACAATGTTACAGTGGGTTTGTGACAGACTTCTTCGACAGTGATTGAAGTGGGTGATGATGACTCCAGGGCATTGACTATCTGAGCCGCAGAAATTACATGTATGCTAGTAGCTCTCTGAGGACAGTTTGAAAGCACTGATTGCAGGTCATCAAGTGACCTGAGGCACCTTGGTTTGTGCCATTATTTGATAGCAGGGTCAGATGGTTGCAGCATTGTATGCAGTCTGATGATAGCAGTGGTTGTGCATTGATGACTATTCATTCATAAGCAGTGACATGCAGTGAAAGCTAGTAGTTGTGCAGTGATTTGTAGTGACATTGATATACAGTGTGCAGTGACAGTGATGTGCAGTTGAATAGTGATAGTTTGATGTGTAGCATTGTGCAGTGATTAGTTCGTGGGAATAGTGATCAGCAGCTACCAAGATTCGACATTTATTCTACATCTTTCTTACAACTATTCTACATTGATTTAGAGTACAGGGGATCCGATGTGAAAATTGTGAAACGTGATCTACCGACTATGAAAATTTCTAAAATAGAAGTCCTGCTGCAGTGATTAATATGATTTCTTCTACTTATTACCTCATAAATAAGTTATCTACTATATTCTTACGGAAAATATCGAAACATATTCTACTGCAGCCTTCACAATTAAAACATTGCAGAAAGTAAATGTAAGGAAAATGCTGGCACATATACAAACACAATGACACACTTATTTTTCGACAATTGTCCCCGGAAAAACCCAATGCGGGAAAACTGGTGCAGCAGATGAGGGTTTTATGGTTCTTTAGCAAAAATCAACATGTACAAATTACACCCATCAGTATAGAACAAGGCTTTCTGAGAAATATTTACAGACATTCCTGAACAAGTATCTGACCCGAGAGAGAGGTTCCTCCACCCTCTAGATCTCTCTGGCTTACCTAGCGTCACTTTCTCTGGCCTCTGGACTGGCCTGCACAATGCCTGCGTCACTCAAGCCAGTTGCCTCTCCCAAGGTCAATCTGCTTAGCGTTGTCCCTTTTACTGTTTTATGTCTTTGTCCCTATCTCCCTCACTGACGTTGAACCCTCTTTGTCTCTCCTCCACCTGCAACTCTCCCTCTGAATCGATCTTCTCTTGTCGAACTTCGACAAGTGAGAAATCGATTTTACTTGGGCAACTGAGTATCTACCTAGTGTGTTTTCCAAATGACCCTCAAGTCCCTTCTTATATCTTCCCATTGGGCAACCAACAACCTAGATTAAATCATAATCAAAGGCTTAGATCATTTTGGCTTGATCCATGGCTTTTTCTAGAAGTTTCACTCCTAATCAGATTAAAACCCATTAATATTTTAATTTTCCTAAGTTTAGACTTAGAAACCCCATTAAAAATATTAATTATTTTAATAAAATCGCTTATGGGTGGAATTTCCCAAAACGCTTTTTGTGTTCTTTGGAATACATGTGCTCAAGACTCCCTGCAAAATTTGAGGCCTAGAGCACATCTGATGCTACCCCAAATCAACACAAACTCTTCTGGGTGATTGGAATTACCTTCAGGTTGTGGCTTGAGAACACTTCAGGGCGGCAAGGTGGTGTTAGGGCAAGTTGTGACTTGCACAGGGCGTTGTGGCGTCCATTCAATTGTGGTTGATAAACTAACAGGGCAGCAAATCATCATTTCTGACAGCAGCTAGTAAACAGAATGTTGGAGCACTCATCAAGTTGTGGCCCGGTCTACAGGGCATTGGGGCGTCCTTCTGGTTGCAACAAGATATTAAGGTTTAGTACCGTCCTACAGGTTGTGGCCTGTAAATTGGGGGGTTGACGCATCCCTCAATTGTAGCTGAAATCTTGATGTAATCAATTTTATTTTATCAGGGAGAAGACAATTACTAAAGAAGCATTCAGTGGATTTTGACCTAGATGGGGTTTCCACCTAAAAATATTTGTCTTTTGTTTTATCTTTATGCATTGTTGTATGGTGTTGTCTATTGTTGATCATTATTTATGAGCATCTGAAGAAGAACAATAATAATAACTGAAGATTAACTAATGCTCTGAAAAATATTAAAAAGTGTTAATTGCTAAGAAATATTGATTCACCCCCCTCTCAGTATTTCCAACATATTAGATGTGAATTACAAACTTTGTAGCATATAAACTCACAATGCAACACAATGTTAGCCTTTTCCATAATGTCAATGCCAGCAACTAGGAATAATAGAGTGTAAAACTATGAGAGCACTTTTGCAATTTATGTTCCAATGACCTTTTAATGAAAAATTTGTAAATGATATGACAGCAGTAAGAGATTTATGACAGCAGTGAGTAAATTTGCTTCAAGTGCCAAATTCAAGATGCATATGCTTGCCCAATGTAATGAAGAGAAACCCAATTATCAACTCGACTTTGCAAACTCAAGAATTTGGATGGACTAGTCTTTCAAATATGTAATTTACCGCTGTTATATCAGATTTAACATGCAGAGATGATAGTCATTAAAACTCCTAGATTATGCCAAGATATGATTGCCCAACTCAAACAATTTATTCCCTAATATGTCAAGCAACTTCTATAGTGAATTTTAGGGCAATTTAGGATGTTTTTATCATTGTTATGAGTTAATTTGCTTGCTCAAATAAAACAGTGAGGAAATAGAGGTTAGGAGATCAAACCCTTGGGCCTTGGGCCTTGAAGTCTACTAGCCCAACTTGTTCAAAATCTTGTCCAAGAACTTGATACCTGAAACACAAGATTTATGCCAATTTTCTCTGCAAAATACACCAACAATCAATCTAAAAAAAATCAGAGATAAGCATACAACAATTTTGGGCCAAGAGAGGGCAAGAGAGAGGCCAAAATGAAGGGAAAAAGACCCAAATAGGTTTGCAACTAGGGTAAAAGACCTCACAGCAAGCCCAAAAGGGCTTTCATTTGGCTTAGGAAGGGATGGATGACCCACTAGGGGCTACGGCCTAGGGTTTTGAGGCCCTAAGGACTGCGGCACCCTAGGGAAGGCCTCAAAAGTGGTAGTCGCAAGCCCTTTAGGGGTTGCAGCTTAAGGAAAGGGGGCACCAAGGGAAAACAGAGGGGTTGGGGGAGGACGGAGATGAGAGGAGAGGGCAGCAGAGGAGGACAGAGGTCGAGGAGGGAGGACGATGGTCTGTGGCAAGGGGACAAAGGGTCGAGGGGAGGAGACAGGCCTCTAAGGCCTGCGGCAAGACTTAGGAGGGGAGGTCGTAGCCCTTAGATCTCACGACTAGCCTCTAGGAGGCCTAAAACCCAAATGCAAGATGCTAAGAGGGGGGCGCTAAGCATTTGGAGGAGAAAACCAAGGCTAGGAGCCCTGAAAACCTTGAAACCCTTGCTCCAAAAAAATTTATTCTACAACTCTTCAATTTTTTGAAAGCTCTTTCGTGGGTAACCCTGCAAAAATTTTAAGAGACTAGATCTTACCCTCAAGGGCCTAGATCTAGCTCTTCTTCCACTTGATCTTTTGATCCAACCTGCAAAAATAAAAATACAACACCCAAAACCCCAAATATATACAAAATTCTAAAATTCCCAAAACCCCAATTAGCAAAATAATTTACAAAATTATTTTACAAATAATACAAGCGTTTTAAAATAAATTTTGAGAAATAATTTTCTATGGTATTTTTCTTTGATAAATGGCTAAAAATGCTTCAGAAAACATGGCTATAGTCTTAGCGAAGATTTAATCCACCATACAAATACTTAGAATCCAAGCAAAATGATCCTTGTCCACAGTTTGTGAACTCAGAGACCAAGGACTGAAGTACCTGCAAACACTATGTATTATCTCAAAATTATCATATATAAGCACAACATAGGAAGTCGGTAGTCAATACATACCACAAATCAATGAACAAGAACACCTTGAGTTGCACCCCAAAGTCTTTATTATGGCAGAAATAATAGTTCCCAACAGGATAATGGTTTACAGGAATGCTTGAGCAGTGATTTCCTAGTCAGAGATCAAGATGCTAGAGACTCAACTGACTCTCTAATTTATAGATAAATTCTCCAAGTGGAGAAATAGCTAGTTTCATTTATCCTTGTCAAAATAATCATCGTTGTTGATAAACACTTCAAGGTATTTTAATCTTGGCCCTTGATTTTTTATTTTTAAGGAATTTTCAAATTTATCATTGAATTCCATTTTTATTAGCTCAAAATTAATTATTTTGTGCTAATTTCCTCAAAAATTTGACTTCAACTTAACCACCATGGTCCAAGGGTCCCAATTTTCTTGAAATATACAAGATTCCCTTGGTGGAGGACCTTTAAAATTTGATTCTTTTAAAACCCAAGAATTTTTCCACTTGGAGAATTAATTTTCCTAAGGCAGCTTAATTTGACTCTAATTAATTAATTTTCTGGCCTAGGATTTAATTTTATTTTACCAAAAAAAATAATTAATTTACACGAGTGGATTTAATATTTTTCCACCCTCTAATACATATTTTTTACATTTACAACCCTCAAAGGGGGATACACATATGGCTTAGACCCTCAAGGCATAACCCATCTGCAACACAATATGATCTAGTAAACCAAGTGATTTGTAATAAAATAATTAAGCCAACTAGCTTAAATTATTCCCAAATCACTTTTACATCGAACTCGACTAAAAACACTAGGACTCACCTAAGATTTTGACAATAAATTTCAGCGTAGCTTTAGGGTTTAAGATGGAGGGAAAACAATCTTTTGATTAGCCGTGTTTAGAAACACGAGTAATCAGTGAGGTTGAAAAACCTCTTAGATGAAATTTGTCATCAAAATCATAGGCTTACCTAGGTTGTTACATATACTCAAGGTCTTACTAGGATCATTTACATTACATAACTTGCAGAATGGGTTTACAGTGACATGTAGACTGGTGATAGATGACCCAATCCGGCTGAAAACAAATTGGCACTTCCGCTTCCTTAGAACTTTGACAAATTGAGTGCAACAGTTGACACATGCCTATCCTGCACTAAATTTGAATCTCTCGAACACATTCTATGCGAATGCCAATTGCTAATCAGTGTTGGAAAAATGTTTAACAGAAGGTTTAGTACATGTTTCATCTAAGATTTAAACTTGTGAGGTGAAACAATGCATATAGATCCTTAAACAAAATGGAAATGACAATCGATGGCATACACACAGCACACAAAGATTTACCGTAGAAACCCTTAACTGGGAAAACTAGCAAACCTTAGAGCCGCACCTATCTTTTCTTATTCTATTAACTTCACTGTTCACAATACAATATATAGGCATTCTATGGCATCCAAAACCCTAATCCATTTAGCCAAAATAGGTTCCAACCCTAATTCCTTAACTGGAATTAGATTACAATGGGCCAAAAACCATTGGCCAAAAAATACCAAAAACAGCCCAAAAATTTTTCCTCCAGGACTCCACCCCTGAACCTCCAATGCATACAAACAACATGTGGCAATAGCCACGCAAAGAGTATAACACGCAAAGAAAATAGCCATGCAACACATTCTCCCACTTCTTGTTTTCTTTGCAAACAGTGTGCATGAGTTTTAGCAGTGCCATGTAGTGATGTACATATTTCAAAGGCTGTGGATGGATAAGGCATGGTCCCAAGCAAAGGCCAAGAGGTTTTTGCTTATTAGGGATGCCAGAAATATTTCACTTTCTGCAAAAGGCTGCAATCAGATAGCTAAGATTGTACATTCTTTTATGCTCTTGCGCATATTACTCATTCATTGTACATATTACTTCATGAATAAAGTAGCATGTCCCCCGTGACACAACAATATAAAAAATACATATTCCTCGTTCCAAAGGGAGCTCTTTTAATCCTTTGAAAAACTGAAAGTAATCTATATTGATTATGGAGCTGATTTGTTCAGTAGACAGCATCCCCTTCAAAGTTCAGACTTCAGATAAAATGGAACCTATATTGCAGAAGATGCTTTTATATCAAACAACTTCTGCTAATGCCATGATATCCTTGTATCTAACAGAAGCAGGCCCTGTAAATTACTTCATCGTACCTTTAACCAATGCATATCCATGGTCAGGACTAGAAGTACCAAACCAGCCTTGTTTCAGAATGGAGCTAAAAAGTCGAACTTAAAAGAGACACCATACATGCACATTCCAGGAAAAAGACATTTAAATGCATAAAATAATGTTTAAGCATGAGAACATACCTACCTTCATTGCTCCATTAGTTGCAATGGCGCTCAGGGACAAACCAGTGAGAAAAGTGCAGAGACAACACAACGAAACAAGCAAAAGACTTTGTGCAATGCCAGCAATTCCAACAATCCTGTAGAAATGTACTGCAGGTAAATTCAGCGCTCTAAATGTGCAATAAAATAACAGGAAAAGTATCATGGTTCTGTTCAAGATCATATAGAATTCACAAAGTATATCTCAATAGATTCCTTATTGAACCAAATATAACATAGAAATGGTTTGTTTCGTTATTATCAAACTAATGCCAAATAATATTGATAAATCAATCTAACCCAATTACCTTGGTCCATAAACACAGTCAGAAGACATGTCAACTGTTACATAAAGTATACTAATGCTACAAATGATTTCAGGTCATATATTGTCTAGAACACTAGTGCATATAAAATCAATCACACGCTCGACAAGGGGTTTAAAGTTGATGTATAAAATCATATGCTATAGCAAGAAATTAATGCCAAAATTAGGATCAGTTCACTTGATCATCTCCTAGTGCATTGTTCCTTCACTACAGAAGTTTAGAAGGAGGCTCTGAATCTGACAGATTAAAAAGGAAACTGGATAGGAGAATCTGAATCATATGTTTGGAGAACTGGCTAAAGAACAAGTCATTAAAGGAGCATAGGACATTACCTGTGTATTGCATCAGTTACCTCTCGTTGGCCAGGGCCCAGGAACAAAATGACTTTTCAAAACAAGGAAACATTACCTATCCAGGTCGTTTAGCAAATCAGCTATTCATATGGAGTGTGGAAACTAGGTAAAGTGAAGGTTCCACAGAGCATGAAGAACCCAGAAATTGATAAATCATATGCATGGGGGTTTTCTGATGGAGCATGTGAAGGATCCCCACTCCCAGGTATCTATGGCACTGAAGTTTACTTATTTCTGAAGGATAATCAGAATTAAAGATTTTCTTGGGGAAGGTACAAACAACAAGGTTGAGATCTATGCATTATGGTTACAAATGAGATTAGCTTCTAAAAAAGGTGTAAACCAGTTGCAGATTATGGGGGACTCTAAGTTAATTATTGAATGGGCAAACAGAAAGAACATGGAAAATAAGCCTTTATCCCTGATAATAGAATAAATTAGAGATTGTTAATTTTAGGTATGTTCTATGCTTAGAGCAATTTATTTCAATTTTCACAGTTAGCTCAATATCTTTTCCAGATTAGCAATCACATCACCATTAAAATAAACTGTAGATAGAACATAAACATAAATCGCAGGACACAAGATGTGGCGTTAGCCAAGGACAAACCCCAATGTGGGGAGACCCTTGATCAATTCTTCTTATATGTTCTTCAATAGTTCAGCAGAGAGAGAGAGAGAGATAGTACATTTACAACAGAAGTCAACACTTCGATTTATCTAGATAAGAGCATAAATCGTCTCTAAGAAGATGATACATAAGGTCAGTTGAAGACATGTTGTTTCAACAGATTCTCAAAGGTGACTCCTTCACCTATCATTGTGCTGCACCTCGTCACCATGCTGCATCCATCATCACTATGCTACATCTCATCATGCCTCACTAATCATGATTGTACCCATCACTATACTGCATCATGTGCCATTACTGCACCATGTTGCCATACTGTCCTATGTGCTCGCTGCACCTTTCTTACCATACTGTACCAATGTGCTTACAGCACTATGCTTGCCATGTTGTCCCAATGTGCTTACAGCACCATGCTTGCCATCTTGTCCCAATGTGCTTGCAACACCATGCTTGCCATCATGTGCTTGTTGCACCTTGCTTGCTTGTTGTCGCTTGCATGCTTGTTGTCCCTTGCTTGTTTGTTGTCCCTTGCATGCTTGTTGTACCTTGCTTTCTTGGTGTCCCTTGCATGCTTGTTGTACCTTGCTTGCTTGTTGTACCGTGCATGCTTGTTGTCCTTTGCTTGCTTGTTGTCCCTTGCATGCTTGATGTACCTTGCTTGCTTGTTGTACTATTGTTGTGATGGTGACTGGTTAGGGCACCTCAGACTGCTGCAACAACCCACAAACAGTCACCCAAACAACCCTTAATCTCAGCAACCTTCCCTAGTGTGAACCCTTTGCCTTCACGCTGAAGAGTAGGGCATAACACGACTCCAAAACTACCCACGTTGTCCCTTGCTGTGGTGGTATGGCCTGCGGCCTACCACACAACCTTGTTGTAGCTTTACGGCCCACATATCAAACCCAAAACAGGCCTCCTCTACCTCGGCCCTCAAGGAAGGTACCTCGGCCCTTTCTAACAGCAATTCGATCTTCATAAAATGACCCTAAAACAACCCACATTATTTTGTCCCTCTTGCTGGTTAGGGCAACCTAGGACTGCGGTTAGGGTCACTCTAAAACACCAGCTTGTGGCACTTGTTTGGATAGCGACTAGGGCTTGTATAGGCCTCCTCTAAACTGCGTTGTTGGAGCTGCCTTTAAAGCGTTGAGGCTTCTCCTTCAAGACAGCGTTAGACCTCTTCTAGGACAGCCTTAGGCCTCTTCAAAACAAGCCTCTATACCCATGTTGTTCAGCTCTCCTTTGTTGCAGCTAAGACTGAGTTCCCTTGCCTCTAGCTTAGGGCTATCTCCTTTACTACATGACTGCGTCTTCTTGGTTAAGGAAGATTGCGGTTAGACATCCTTTAGGACTGCCTTGCGTGGCCCTGCGTGAGCCCTTGCTTGCTTGCAATATTGTCCTATGTGCTTGCTGCGCCTTGCTTACCATATTGTCCCAATGTGCTTGCAGCACTATGCTTGCCATGCTATCCCAGTGTGCTTGCAGCACCATGCTTGCCATCATGTGCTTGTTGCACCTTGCTTGCTTGTTGTCCCTTGCATGCTTGTTATCCCTTGCATGCTTGTTGTACCTTGCTTTCTTGGTGTCCCTTGCATGCTTGTTGTACCTTGCATGCGCTCATTGTCCCTTGCATGCTTGTTGTCCTTTGCTTGCTTGTTTTCCCTCGCATGCTTGTTGTACCTTGTGTTCCAATTTCTAAGTCTGACACGTTAGAAACCCTTCATGCACTTTACTGATTTATTCCTACCTACTTGCTCTGTTAATTAACAAGTTATTTACCATGTAAATACTGGAAATAAATACAAAAAAATGCTTAACACAATAAAAATCATCAACTGAAGGAAACAAAACAAGCACACAAGTGACCCTGTTGTTTTTGGACCAATGTCCCCGGAAAAACCCAATGCGGGAATATGGGTGCAGCTATCTGAGGGTTTTGATTATTATGTAGTTTCTAAATACAATCTGGGTGCCAAAACCGGCTCGCCCAACAAATAATAACCTTGGCAGTAGTACCTCTCCTTCGGAGACAGATGCTCCGACTGAAACCCCGGATAAACACTCTGGCAGCTCCTCAGCTCCAATCTGCCCCACGAAAACCCCAGCGTCAGCCTCTAGGGACTGTGTCATCCTCTTCGGCCCTCTGCTTCAGCTTTCCTGGCAGTTCCAGTAGTTCCAACCAATGTTTTAAAACTCCGACTCAGCCGAGGGTCGACTCCGACTCGGTATCGACTCGCCCGGCTCGATTTCAATGACTCGGTCATTGTAAAAAATACATTAAATATTTATTTTTTATAAAAACACATAATTTTAAAGATTTTCATTCATATTTCCAAAACAACAGCATTAGAATATAGATAGAAGACAACATATGATCAAAGTAGGCTCATGAATATATCCATTATATCAAAATGGCACCCAGTGCATTGTCCAATACATACACGATGATGATATAGAGATCAAACAAAAACACATAACCAAGGAGGCTATAAATGGCCTCTACAACAAAAGTCTGTGACCAGTACTACTGGCTACTGCTAGAGTTGCCAACATCATCTGGCTCAGTGTTACTTGGGAGCAAGAGCGAAAGTGGGGAGCGAGAGCGAATAGGGAGCGGGAGCGACATTTTCAGAAGCCCCTGGTTTGGGAGCGAATCCTAGAGGGGTTCGACAACCAATGGCACTAACATCAAGGTACATAGAAGGATTGGTGCTCTTGATTAAATACAAGTTCCATACCCTAATACATGACAAAATTCAATGGAAACATTGCAATCCTCCAATCCTGAAATCCAGAAAAAACTGATAAGTCTGCTGTATTTTGAATGAAATCTAAAATTCTACTTTCTCCATACGAAATCCAACGAGGCCGAAACCACTCTTAAACATCCTGAGTCATTTCATGGTAATGTTAAAAATTTAAGTAAAAGGATGAAAATGAAGATTAAGGAGTCCAAACCAATCAGCAAACACCTTAAAATTTCATTAAAAAAATGTTAAATCGTTGTTTTGGATGGGGTTATGGGCCGCTGTTTATGACTCGGCTGAGTCAATACGGAAACGGCCGAGTTAGCCGAGTCAGCCATGACTCGGCCGAGTCATGGCTGACTCGGCCAACTGAACCGTTTCTTCAACCGAGTCACAGTTTTGGCCAATGAAACGGATCAACTCGGCCGTTTCCATTTCGAATCAGCCGAATTTTAAAACTATGGTTCCAACTTCTTCCCTCTGCGTCAACTTTCTTGGTTGTTCCGGCAGTTCCAGCTTCTTCCCTCTGCGTCAGCTTTCCCAGTTGTTCCCGTTGTTCTGGCAGTTACGGTTGTTCCCAACAGTTCCGGCTTGTTCCCTTTGCGTCAGCTTTCCCAACTGTTCCGGCAGTTCCCGACAGTTCCGACTGTTCTCGGCAGTTCTAGCGTCTGCCCTCTGCGTCAACTTTCCCGGCTGTTGCGTTGATCCTCCCAACACTATCTTTGCCTCTCTGCTTTTGTATTCACTGCCCCTCAGCTGCAACTCTAATCACTCTCTCGACTTCCTCAACAAACCCTGCCCCAAAAAGTCGAAATCTTGATCAACTTGGTGTATTCTACAAGTGACCCTCAAGCCTCCTCTTATACTCCTCTCGTTGACAAATCAACAGCCGAGATTAAGTCCCTAATCAATGGCTAAGATTAGATCTGGCTTGATCCATGACTTTTGGACCATTCTAACACAGTTTTATATTAATTCACATTAATATTTTATTTTCCCTAATTTTAGACTTAGACACTCCACTAAAAATATTAATTATTTTAATATCTCCCAAACTGTTTAGAATCTACCCAAACCCTTTCTGGGTATTGGACACCTCATGTGCCTTAGCCTCACCACCAAATTTCGTGGCTAGAGCACATCCGATGCTACCCCAAATCAACACTCCCTCTTAGCGACGACTGTGCTCTAGCAATACTCCTCACTCAGCATCGCCCTGATCATCCAGCATCGATCCCTGTGCTAATGTTAGGCCTACTGCCCATCATCCTCTGCACTGCTGCCCATGGCTCTACCACTGCCACTGCTGCATCCGTACTGCAACTCCCTTTGCATCTGTGTTGCTGTCCATGGCCCTGCTACTGCCACTGTTGCATCTTCATTGCAACCCCTCTCATCATGTTGCATCGTGCTGCCCATAGCACTACCATTGTTAACTGTTGCACTACAACTCAGTTACTAAGAAGTAAGTAACTATCTCCCAACTCTAACATCTCTGTCAAGCTAGAAACACTACCGATGTTGAAGCTCCCTCTGTCACTGACAAGTGCTCCCTCTCTGACCTCTGCGTTGTTGCAACAAATCCATGCATCTCGCACTGTTGCACACCTCTCTGTGCCATCCCGCACTAGTGCAACACTCCTATGCCTCTCGCACTATTATAGCCTACTAGCCTCGCGCTGTCCTAGGAATCCTGCATTGTAGCTTCCTTTGTTGTTCCCTTTGTATCCGTCTCTACTGACATCACCAGTGCTGCTACTCCTCTTCGGGGCTCTCGTAGCAAGGTCTAATCCAAGAGGTTGGGTACCTCGAGGATCCTACCCCTCATCACTTGTAGTCCTCCTGACTACAGCTCGATGCCTCCCCACTTCCGCTCAAGTAGCATGTGAGCACTCATGGCACATAGAACAAACAGGATCCTAGCCTTCCAAATGAGAAAGTTGGATGCCTTATCCAACCTGTCCTGATCTCTCAACCCATTCATGGCCATCTCTCTGCTCTTCTTGTCGACTCCTCCGAGTCTTTCTACTTCCCGCCTGGAAGTTCTCTGTTCGACTCCTACTGAGTCTACTTCCTGCCTAGAAGTTCTCTGTTCGACCCCTGCTGAGTCTACTTCCCATCTAGAAGTTCTCTGTTCGACTCCTTGAAGTCTCTCTACTTCCCGTCTGGAAGTTCTCTTCTGGACTCCTTTTGAGTCCCGATTTCCCTCCTACAAATCCTTCTGCTAACCGTCAAGTTGCCCCTTTCCGATCGTATGTGCAACTACACCACTAATCTAGATTCCTTGGCCAGAAATCCACCTAGGCAGCAACTCCCTCCCCTTGGTCTTGCCCTGTTAGGTATTGTTCTAACTACAGTACCCCACCAGCTTCACTCTGAAACTTACCCATAGCCTCCTATACCCCAGCAACTGAAGGATTGAGCCACTTGGCTCTGCACAATCCCGGCACCGGCAAATCAGCTCCCCCAGCCAACTGCGTCAGCCCTCCTAGCCTCTGTGTGAGCCTAATTCTGCCTCCCTTAGCCTCTGCGTTGTCTTTCTCTGGCCCAAAATGATGACACAGTCCCTCTGCGTCAATCCTTCCTCTGTCACCTTCTGCAAGGATTAGCTTTGTCACTCGAGACAACTGATTTCTACTGTTGTTGCTCTGCTTCGTTGATGTCCTCAGTTCTCCTGTGATCTGCAACCACCCTTTGATACCATGTTGGAATTTCTAAGTCTGACATGTTAGAAACCCTTCATGCACTTTACTGATTTATTCCTACCTACTTGTTATGTTAATTAACAAGTTATTTACCATGTAAATACTGGAAATAAATACAAGTACATGCTCAACACATTATAGATCATCAACTGAAGGAAACAAAACAAGCACACAAGTCACACCATTGTTATTGGACCAATGTCCCCAAAAAAACCCAATGCCGGAAAACCGATGCAACGATTTGAGGGTTTTATTATTTTGTCGTTTTTGAATACAATCTAGGTGCCAAAACTAGCTCACCCAACAGAGAATAATCTCAGCAGTAGTACCTCTCCTTCGGAGACTGATGCTCTGGCTAAAACCCCAGATAAACACTTTGGCAACTCCTCAACTCCAATCTGCCCCACGAAAAACCCCAATGTCAGCCTCTAGGGACTGCATCAGCCTCTTCTGCCCTCTATGTCAGCTTTCCCAATAGTTTCCAGCGGTTTCAGCTTCTACCCTTTGTGTCAGCTTTACCGGCTGTTGCACTGATCCTCCCGACACTATCTCTGCTTCTGTATTCACTGCCCCTCAGCTGCAACTCTGATCACTCTCTCGACTTCCTCAGCAAACCCTGCCCCAGAAAGTCGAAATCTTGATTAACTCGGTGTGTTCTCCAAGTGACCCTCAAGCCTCCTCTTATACTTTTCTCGTTGACAAATCAACAACCAAGATTAAGTCCCTAATCAATGGCTAAGATTAAATCTGGCTTGATCCATGACTTTTGGACCATTCTAACACAGTTTTATATTAATTCACATTAAATATTTTATTTTCCCTAAGTTTAGACTTAGAGACTCCATTAAAAATATTAATTATTTTAATATCTCCCAAACTGTTTAGAATCTGCCCAAACCTAGGTATTGGAGATCTCATGTGCCTTAGCCTCTCCACCAAATTTCATGGCTAGAGCACATCCAATGCTACCCCAAATAAACACCTTGCATGCTTGTTGTACCTTGCTTGCTTGTTGTACTGTTGTTGTGATGGTGACTGGTTAGGGCACCTCAGATTGCTGCAACAGCCCTCAAACAGTCACCCAAACAACCCTTAATCTCAGCAGCCTTCCCTAGTGTGAACCCTCTGCCTTCACGCTGAAGAGTAAGGCATAACATGACTCCAAAACTGCCCACGCTGTCCCTTGCTGTGGTGGTATGGCCTGCGGCCTACCACACAGCCTTGTTGTAGCTTTACTGCCCATGTATCAAACCCAAAACAGGCCTCCTCTACCTCGGTTCTCAAGGAAGGTACCTCGGCCCTTTCTAACAGCAATTCGGTCTTCATAAAATGACCCTAAAACAGCCCACATTGTTCTGTCCCTCTTGCTGGTTAGGGCAACCTAGGACTGCGGTTAGGGTCACTCTAAAACACCAGCTTGTGGCACTTGTTTGGACAGCGACTAGGGCTTGTACAGGCCTCCTCTAAACTGTGTTGTGGGAGCCTCCTTTACAGCGTTGAGGCTTCTCCTTCAAGACAGCGTTAAGCCTCTTCTAGGACAGTGTTAGGCCTCTTCAAAACAGGCCTCTATACCCACGTTGTTCAGCTCTCCTTTGTTGCAGCTAAGACTGAGTTCCCTTGCCTCTAGCTTAGGGCTATCTCCTTTACTACATGACTGCGTCTTCTTGGTTAGGGCAGACTGCGGCTAGACATCCTTTAGGACTGTGGCTAGGGCATCCTCCTAGATTTCTCTTCCACTAAAAACCCAAGACAAGTGGAAAGAAATCAAGATAGAAGTGTGTGTGAGAAATGACTCTCAAGTCATCTCCTTTTATACTAAAACGTTGAGCACATGTGGGGCTTATTTGGTCTTTGGCCGACCTTGATGAATTGTCTTATAACACAAATAAATTCATAACTCCATGAATATTTATCGGAATTGGATGATCTTTAGATCAATCCTACACCTCTCGATGAGAGGGATTCAAGAAAAATATCGGCTGCCATAAATAAGATGACACACATGGAGTTTGGCCCTAGTTGCCAATTTTAACAGAGATCTTAAAACTAAATTCTCAAAGGTTTCCTTCCAGTGCATATATAAAAGAATTAAATGATTAAACAGATGAATTATAAAAAGAAATTTTAACTCTTCATCATGGCTTTCTGAGAAGTGAAAAAGCAGAGGACAGCACACTTCATCCAGCATGTGAGAGGGCTATATATGCCACACCTTCCAGCTTCAAGATGACCAAAAAAGTTAATGAAAAGAGCAAATCTTTGTTTATATATGTTTTATGATCTACATGTTAATTTTCTGAAGACAATGTTTTGTTTTTGTCTTTTAGATCAAAAAAGCCTGAAAAGATGAGAAACAAGGGAAGACTGTGTAATAGGTCAATATGGAACAGTTACCCTATTTTGCTTTTTAATTCTCTTTTTCTGGACAGCGGAGAGGCAAAGACCCTAGGAGTGCTCAAAGGTACATATTAATGTATATTCAGATTTCTGCTTAAAATATAAATATACCAATTTTTTTCTTGGAAAAAAATTCTCTAATAAAAAATTATCTTCAAAAAAAAATTCTTGAACTAACCATGAAAAGCGTATATAAAATATAATCCCAAGAATATTTTGCAGGCATGGAATAAAAACTCCCATAAGTGTCCCCATCTTTGCACCCTTTGCCTGCAAATATTGCCATCCAATATGAGATATAACATCAAGGATGATAAAATTACACAATTGATGAATAAATTTGATGACCAACTGTGGTACAGAGAGAATAATATGACTAAAACTGTTACTTTCTAAAAGAAAGAAAATATAAATTTGAACTTTATAATTCAGATAAAGTTTGCTAGAGCAGAGAGCGAAGCAGAAAAGTTTTTGTGAGTGAGAACGTCAAGAACACCATTTTCCAAAAATCCTCGAGAGGAGAGCAGAGCATCCCAGAACTCTCTCTCTCTCTCTCTCTTATATATATATATATAGAGAGAGAGAGAGAGAGATTCCATTTATATTCAAGAAAGAGCAAAATGCAAAATTAGTCGCAGAATAAATGGAAACATGCATATTTGTACATAATTTATCAAAGATCAATCATTCAAGCATCAACCATCAAGAATCCAAATTCTATCAATTAAAAACAAACAAACAAATTTTTATGCCATATAGTAGAACGTAGACCATTAACTTATGGAATGAAATAGGTTATCCAGCATTTGTCAATAATAAAACGGCCAAATAGTTATGTTTACAAAATAGGCCATCTGCACACCTAAGTATGAATACTAGAAGGTTCAAAACTATAAACCGAGCTAGTTGCTAAAAGCCCCTCGACATAAAATATGTTCACCAATTCTGAAAGCACCCATGTTGCCAAATGTTGTAGCTATGGAATGCATGTTCCACCACTCCTTGACAAGCAATGTTCCACCATAGGTTATATCGAGATCCTCATCATTATTATCAACCTTCATTTTTTTGCCTCTTGTCTAGCCTTTCCCTCTACCTTGATCCTCTAGGGATTAGTGGACACCACCCAATTTGAATGAAACTGCCTACTTTAAGCTTTAAAATACAGTAGAAAAAACTTAACATGCCTGATCAATGATTCGGTTTGAGTGAAGGGTACATTTTCGCTCAAACCATTCCAAAGGAGTTCAATAATCAACACCACCAACAATAAGGTAGATATAGGGCTTGGACGCTCTTGATTAAATTATAATCACATACCCTCATATGTGATAGAATGCAATGAAAATGTCGCAAACCCATCAATCTTAAAATTCTGAAAATTTGTTAAGTGCTAGTTTTTGTAGCGTCGGATGGTTTTCTAGTCTCGAGACTGTGTGGAGAGGCTAAAACACAAGAGTTATTCAAAACCTAGAAATTGTTTCTGGAAATTCCACCTAGAGATGGTTCAATTAAATTAATTGACCATAATTAAAAAAAAATCTTAGAAAAAATAGTTAATTAATAAGAATTAATTGAAAAAGGTCTGAATCATCTAGAACTCACACGGATCAACTTGGAGATGATTTCAATCATCAATTAAGTTTTAATCATGGTCGTTGGAGTCCCAACTGGAGATTATAAGAAGAGATCATTGGGTATATGGAGAACACACCAATGCAAGTACTCAGTTGCCCAAGCAAGTCGAATTCCCAGTAGCAAAAGTGATTCAGCAGTAGAGGTCGAGTCAATGGGTGAGTAGCAGGTGGCAGGAGAAGTCAGCAGTATCCGGAGGAAGACTTTCTAGTTCCAAAGACTCTGATTGAGGGAGTGCAAGTATGCCCAGAGGGTTTGCGCAAGCGTTGCGTAGGCAACAACAGCAGTGCAGTTCAATCTAACTGGAGTAGCAGTCGATTTAGTAGCTTGTAGCCAAGATTTTGATCAAAGGGGCCAACAAATCAACTCCAGAGCCAGAGATAAGCAGAGCTGCAGATTTCAGGAGTTTCCAGAGGGAGTAGCAACAAGGCCTATGCAAGCACTGCGCAGAAGCTAATGTGGAAGGAAGTGTGAATTGATGAGGGCACAATTTCTGGAGCTAAAATTAGTTGTGAGGTGAGGAAAAATTCTCACAATAATTTTTCCAGTGATTCTCTCAGATTGGATTGTCAGTTTGGCATCCAAATTATTGTACTCATATTTTCTACTGCAAATAATCATAATAAAAGCCCTCAATTGTTGCACCAGTTTTCCCACATTGGGTTTTACCAAGGACTTTTGTCCAAAAATAATGGTGTTAAATTTATGTGTCTGTGTTTTCCACGATATTTATTTGTGAAGATAGGAGTGTGATTAATTCGTTGTTGTCATAGCAATAAACTGCATAATTAATTTACAGTTAGAAGAATTAATTCCAGTTGCTACAATAGAATTTCAATGCTAAAATTTTCACATGGTATCAGAGAAAATTTGATCAGACAAAAAGCTCATAAGCGGAAGGAAGAAACTACCCAAATTCAAAGGGAGTCTGGCAGTTCGATTTTCAGATTTGCGATGAAGCTAGCCAGGTAGTGTGAACTGTTGAGCAGAGGGTTTGATTTTTCTAGTGCGGGTAGGAGGAAAAATTCTCAAAGCCCAGTAGTAGTTCTAGCAGGCATTAGCTGGTAGTCGAGAAGTAATTCCAGTGAAGCAAATTAGTATTTTCCCTGAGCAGTTTGTCTAGGCACAGAGGGTTTTGCAGCAATTTGCTAGAGAAAGATCATTGTCGAGTAGAAGAGGAATACCACACAGATTTGTCTTCAGTAAATTCTTTAAAAAAGCCATGGACAGACTTGATATTCATGAGGCTTCAGAATTGTCTTCCAGATCGGAGGTAAAATTTTCTTGCTTATCAGGCTCAGCTTCAGAAGGACTGGTATGTAAACAGTGGAGCATCAACTCACATGACAGGGGTTAGAGAAGATTTCTCTAGCTGCAAGGAGAGGCAAATGGACTTCCAGATTATGATGGGAAACACAAAAAAGTGTACTCCAGTGAGGAGAGGTACCATCGATTTTCAGAGGGAGTCGGGAGCAGGTACTAGTGCTACAGATGTAATGCATGTGTCATTATTGGGTATGAACCAAATTTCAGTATCCCAGCTACAGGATAAGGAATATGACGTTCGCTTCGTAGGGAAGAAGGTGTTTATCAAACACCCAAGCTAGAAGAGGGTGAGACAAATTGGAGTTTGAAGCAACAAGTTATATAGGTTGCAGCTAAATTCTCCAATGGCACTAATAAGTAGTGACAGTAGCAGTGGGACATAACTGAATGAGCTATGGCATAAGAGAATGGGATACTTACATCAATGGAGCACTCAAGATCCAAGGAGACAGTAACAGGGGCTCCAGAACTTGGTATGGAACATGATGATGTGCGTAGAGGGTGAGTGCTTGGCAAATATGTTAAGGCAACATTCCCAAGAAGTGACAGCAGAGCAGATGGTGTGTTAGGTCTTATACACTCAGATATTTATGACCCGATGTCCACTAAAGATCTCAGTGGGGCCAAATACTATGTCACTTTTATTGATGAACAATCCAAGAAAACCTAGGTCTACTTCTTGAAGACCAAGGATGAGGTCTTCGATCGTTTTAGGGACTTTAAGGCTCTCGTGGAGAATGTGACAGTGAAGAAGATCAAGGTGCTTCACTCAGATAATGGTGGAGAGTATATTGATAAAGACTTCAAATATTTTTGTACGAAGGAAAGCATCAAAAGAGAGTGGATAGCTCCATAAAATCCACAGCAGAATGGGATAGCAGAGCAGAAAAACGGAACTATAGTTGGGGCTACAAAAACAATGTTATATGACTAGGATTTGCCTAGGTTTCTATGGGAAAAGGCATGTAACGCAGCAGTGTATATCCAGAATAGGACTCCTCATAGGGCATTGGAGAAGAAAATGCCAAAAAGAGTCTTCACAGGGAAGAAACCAGAAGATAGTCACTTCAAGATCTTCGACGGCACTGCTTAATACCATGTACTAGATGAGAAGCGCACCAAATTGGATCAAATTGCAGAGAAGGTGTTCCTCGTTGGGTATAGTGAAAACTCAAAGGCATACAGGATCTACGTTCCTAGCAATACGAAGATTGTAGTAAGACGGGACGTAAAGTTCATGGAGGACCGAGCTTTCAAGAGATCTGGTGAGATGCCTGCAGGTGATCAGAATCAGCCAGTTGAAGCTCCATTGGTCCAACAGCAAGAGCATCCAATGGGACTACCAGTGGGACAGTCACAAGGATCCAGCACAGGGACCAGTACTAGCATTTGCTCAGATGCAAAGGATCCAGTGAGATCATAGCAAACTAAGGAGCAGAGGCAAGATGAATAGGAGCTGGTAGAACCTCCCACCACTAGTGGTCGAACAAGCAAAGAAATTCGTCAAACATTGAGAGACGTGGATCTCCTAGGACAAACAAAAGAGAGCGCAGACAACCGACAGGTACCAAGCATTGGTGGCTCAAGTTGCAAAACCTTCCAGCTTTCACGAAGCCGCACAACATCAGGTGTGGGTAGATGCCATGGTAGAGGAGTACATCTCTATCATGACAAATGATGTTTGGGAGGTGGTGTCGAGGCTCGAGAACGGGTCAATTGTAGGTTCTCGGTGGATCTACAAGAACAAATACATTGCAAACGACAGTGTGGAGAAGTACAAGGCTAGATTCGTGGCAAAGGGGTATGCATAGAAAGAAGGGATCGATTATGAGGAGACTGTCACCCCAGTTACCTGATACACTTCTATCTAGTTAGTTATATCCCTAGCAACTCAGATGGGGTGGGAGATTCACCATATGGACGTCAAGACAACATTCTTAAACAGGATGATAGAGGAGGAGGTGTACATAAAACATCCAAAGGGCTTCGAGACTCATGAGATGCGCACTCATGTATGTAGATCGAACAAAGCTCTATACAGGCTCAAGCAAGCTCCCAGGGCATGGTATAGTTGGATTGATAGCTACTTGCAGCAGATGGGATTCGTCAAGAGTGATGCAGATCCCAACCTTTACTATTTGTCGGTAGAGGATGAGCCACTCATCCTAGTGTTGTATGTGGATGATCTATTCCTGACAAGGTCAACAAGGCTCATAGAGGACTACAAGAAGAACTTGGCAGAAAAGTTTGATATGAAGGATTTGGGGTTGATGCACTATTTCCTAGGATTGGAAGTATGGTAAAAGAACGGGGAGATCTACCTTGGTCAAAGAAGATATGCTACAGACATTTTGAAGAGATTTAGAATGCAAAATTGTAGACCCATGTCTACGCCCATAATCACCAACTGGAAAAAATAGATGCATTAGATGACAAGGATGTTGACCCCACCTTGTATAGATAGCTCATCGGTTCTCTCATGTATCTGAACAACACTAGGCTAGATATCTGCTTCGTGGTCAATACCCTCGGTCAGTTTATGGTGGAATCGAAGAAGGTACAATGGACAGCAACAAGGCACATTTTGAGGTATGTGCGAGACACAATAGAGTATGGGTTGAAATATACTCAAGGGGATGACATCAAACTATGTGGGTTCACAGATGCAGATTGGGTAGGCAATACAATGGACAAAAAAAGTGCCTCTGGGTACTGCTTTAGTGTTGGATCAAGGATGGTTTCTTGGTGCAGCAAAAAGCAGAAGTCAATAGCACTGAGCTCTGCAAAAGCAAAGTATATAGCAACAAACATAGCTACGTGCGAAGCTATATGGCTTCTGAAGTTGTTAGTGAGCTTGTTCAGGCAGAGAATGGAAGCTACGAGTGTCTATTGTGATAATCAGAGTTTCATCAAGCTCTCTACGAATCCATGTTTCGTGACAGTTCAAAACACATAGATATTCGATGGCATTTCATCAAATATTGTGTGTAGCGTGGAGCGGTCCAACTATAGTATGTTTCCACGAATGAGCAGGTTGCCGATATACTCACGAAAGCCTTAGCCTCTAGGGAAAGTTAAGTTCGTCTATTTCAGAGAACAAATGGGTATGGTGTGTTGATTCGTTTTGCACACACACCTAAGTTAGTAAGAAAAGCTCTTAACCCCACAAGGTGTGGTTGCTAGCAAATTTAAAAGATGGGGTTGCCACCTATTCCCAACTCTCTCCATTTAAGCTCTCTCCTAGGCAAGCTAAGGGGGGTAGTCCCTAAATTGAAAGCTAAGTTAAAAAGGATATAAGGTTTCTAGGAGATGTTAGAGTGAATTGGATTACTTTTAAGATTATGAGCAAATATGATAAGTAATATGAAAGGAAATATATAATCATTCACACGTGAATAAAATATTTGCATAAAACCAATGCCTTATATTGCTTAAAAGTAAATAATACTTGCTCAAGAAAATGAAATGTTTCAAATTTGAAACACAACCCTGTCAATCAAACAAAAGGTGTTAGAAAGATATGATATCACATGCAAGATAAAAAAATTGTTTTCAAGAAATGCTTTCAAAATATATAATCATTAACAAAAGCATGTATGGAAGCAATATAGAGTGACTTGCAAAGGAAACAAATTAAACTTTACTTGCAAGAGTGAACAAGATAATACTTGCCTAAATAAGATAATCAATTCAAAATATTTGCATCAATGACAAGTACATGAAATAATTTGCAAGTAAAATAGTAAAATGTGTTAGCATGAAATGCACTTAAACTAAGATTAAATGTAATTATCTTGGTTAATTTTAATCTAAATGCCTAGTCTAGATATGATCTTTCTTTCCACTGTTTTGAAACAAGTCTCTTATGTGAGTTGTGGAAGTGGTCAAAAGAAAGACAGCCAAGGCTATATTAACGATACCTCCCTTGGATTACCCAACAAACCTGATGCCTCCGGCACTGCAGAGACTGCGACTCTGACAACTGCAAGGTCATCGTGTTAACCACATAAGAGGGTTTATGTCCCTCAAGTTGATGAAAGAAAGGGGTCCCTAAGAAATGTCTTTCAACCAAGCTTATGCTTGGAGGTAAATTAAGTTAAAATGTAACTATACTAGTATGCGTAAATGAATGCAAGTTTATTAGTGGTGTCCAAGTTTATGTGTAAGCATTATTTTCTCAAATCCTGACTTTTATTTGTGAATATTGCAATGGTGAATCAATCATTATTTTCCAAATTAAATTATGAAGACAAATAATCTCCAGTAGGCAGAAGATTAAATTCCAGTTTATTGCAATCATGGAAATTTCACAGGGTCTCCAAGCAGCAGCAACACACCACACATAATCCTCGGCACGTCTTGCACCTAGAATGTTCTACAACTTTGCCCTACATTTGATGGATTCGCCATGATGATACACCTGGACCCAGCATGCCCCCATGTCGGCCTTAGCACCTTGTGGGGGTGGCAGTTGATTTAGGGCCCAAATGAGAATGGTCTCACCTTCAGAGACTTGGGAGGGCTAGTAGAACCTGGAAAGCCCTCAACGCTAGAGCAAAGATGGACATTCTGAGCATTGGAGACCCCTTTGTGTTGACCCAGTTGAATTTTGGGGACCACAGAGAGCCATTGACAGAGATTTGACGGCCAACCCTGAAAAGATGATTTTTAGGTGCTTCTACATCACACTTGGCACTCTAGACCACAAACGCTTGGCATTTGGAGCCTCTTTTATGGATGGTGTTAGACCTAAAGGCCTCACAGCTCACACGTGTGGGCTTTTATTTTCTTTTATGTCCAAGCTAGTTGGGTTGACTTCTAAGTTGCACGAAACGCTGAAACATCACCTCCCAAAAAATGGAAACGTCAGTCGAAATGTGATATATATATATATAATAATATATATAATATAATATATATATATATTCAGTGTTTTCAAAAACCGTTCACAAAAACCGGTTACCGGTCTGACTGGCCGGTTAGCAAGGCCGCCGGTCAGAACCGGCCAAAAAACTCGGTCAGACCTGCCCTTTCGCCCAGTTTTTGCCCTAACCGGTGAAAAACCGACCGGTTTAGGACGGAACCGGCCGGTTTCGGTTCTGTCCTAAACCGGCCGGTTTTAGGCATGCCCACTTCCCTCTTGCAAAATTTGTCTTCCCTCTTGCAAAATTGAACTCGGATGTTGTGTTGTCTTGTTCTGAATCTCAAAGAAGGAAAATTCAAATGAAGAATTAAACATTCTAGGCATATTTGTAAGACACATTCCCTATGGTTAGACTGTAGCTCTGAGATAGGAAAGCAAAGGAATTTGAAGCACTGGTTGTGGGATCCGAAGTGCTAGGCTACAAGCCTAGACTAGGCCGAATCCTTTGAAAGAGAAAGCAAAGATCTGTGTTC
Source organism: Pinus taeda (assembly GCA_000404065.3). NCBI lineage: Eukaryota > Viridiplantae > Streptophyta > Pinopsida > Pinales > Pinaceae > Pinus > Pinus taeda. The sequence goes on along the minus strand of APFE031669341.1, from coordinate 29,451 downwards.
ACATTAGGTCTGACATCACCATCCAAATTTTGGTGTCACCTCAGAAGGTCTGAAATTCAAGTTTTGTGCATCATTACAGAGATGACCGAATCACATTTTTTAGATGTCTTTTGTGAACTAATAGCAGTCCCAATCTCCAGTGAAGACCCTTCTCAAGAAAGAGACTAAAGTTGAGTTGTTTAGAGTCCTTATAAGCCTAGCTGGAAGGTCTATTATGAAGCATCACTCACCATATTTCAAGAAGCCACCATATTTGAAGAAGCCAAGATTCCTGTGGAAAAGGACAAAAGTCTTGAGCATATATATATAAGAAGGATGAGCCATACAGTGATATAAAAGCCGACCTTGAAAGATAGAAGAGAACCTCTACTTTTCGAGTATATTGGGTTTGATTAGCGTGATTGGTGGAGCCCTAATAATAGGGTCATACTCAGAATTTTATATCAGGCCTGTAGCAGCCTCTCCATAACACTAGTCATGTCATTATTCACCCTTTAAAGAAGGATTAGATCTGTTTTTGTGTTTTGTAGAAGTCCTAATTTGAGGGTCAAGCTTGCAAGAGAAAGCTACAGGATTCTCAAGAACAAGATCTACTGTAATAAGTAGTAAAAAGGAAGTTTGTAGCAGCTCCTGCCAGAAGTAATCTTGTAATCTTACCTCCTTGGAAGCTACAATCAATGATAGAAGAAGCATCAAGCATCTTGCACCAGCCTGTGAGAAAAGTCTTTCTGAGATCCTGTAGCAATAGAAGAACAATAGCATTGCCCATCATTCTTTGAAATCTCATTAAAAGGAATCCTTGGAGGAAGCAGTTTTGTTGTTGAAAACAGTGTTAGAAGAAGTCAGACAGAAGAGGATCTACACCTTATAGGAAGATCATGGCAGCTAAGGAAGTAAAAATATCTTGGACAATGTAATCAAGGAGAAAGCTTCAAAGCATTGCAGCAGCTCCCAGTGATCATGAAGAACTAAGATATGTGGTCCTTGACTTTAAGGAACATATAACTATTTATGTTCTTACAAGATCTAATCCATATTAGATTAGGGTTCCACAAAAGAAAAAAAACATTTTTTGGTTCTAGGGTTTGTGACATCTAAGTTCTTGTAAACCCTAGTTCAGAAACCCTAACCTATAATTTAAGCTTATTAATGTGTAGAGAGTCTAGGGAGAAATTGGAAACCCTAGCAAGTTTAGATTTGAATGTAAAACCCTAGAATTGATATTTAGGGTTTGGATCTAAAAGTCACTTAGGGTTTGATATATAAATGAGCAATCTTTGCATATTTTGTCTCTATTGGCTTGGAATCATGGTTTTAAATCTTAAAAATAGTTTTTTTTCATTAAAAAATAATTATTTAATGTATTTTTCTATAACTGGTTCGTTTAGACCAAACCAGTCCTGGTTAGACCGGTTCCGGTCGGTAAACCGGTTCATTAGGTGGACCGGTCCGGTCACCGGTTCCGGTTTTAAAAACATTGGTCAAAACGAGCAATAGTTTGCCTTCCTTTTCGAACTCCTTTCCACATTTTGACCTTCAAATGAAGTGGCATTTGGGCTACATAAGGCACCCTGTGCATCTGCTCCCATATCTAGCCTCAAAAGCTCAGAACTCTCAAACATTTTTAATTTATCATATACACTAACCCCTTTTCCACCAATGCCCAAGATGTGTTATTTAATCTGACTAGAACTGCCCACCCATGTATGGCCACAAATATTGCATTTCTAGTCACATGATCCACCCTTTGTTTTTCTCTTGGTTGGTGGAGCAATTACTTTGGCTACAATATATACAAAGGTCTTCTAAGATCAAATGTTCCCCTTGCATGCTGAGCCAATCCCTTTGGGGGGAGATTGGCATTGTTAATGTTTTCATTTTGGCTTTTCCACTATGGAGGGTTTCTGAAGTTCCGAACCCACTTGCAATTCCAATGTTTTCCCCTGTATTAGTATTACCCTCATGATTCGACTCAGAACCACTGTTGTCACTAGTGTTATTCTGACTCATGCTACTATTTTTGAAGTTCCGCGTCACTGTTGAGCTTGATTTCTTAAGTTTTGGGCCTGCAGAAGGTTTTCCTTTTCTGTTTTAATATTTCACTAACTAATAGCAACTGAATTCAAGTTCCATTGTTTAACAGTAGCATGATATTTAAAAAGCAATACTATCACAGAAATCATAATTAACATTATACCACATATTTTAAGAAAATTTAATAAAAATACTAAGTTACTAACATGGGACAGAACTGAGAAATGATGGAAAAAAATTAAAATACTAACACAGAAATCCGCTGAGTGGCTCAAAAAATTTGGACGACTGCTCCAAATCACAAAATCCACTCCAAAAACACAGCTCCAAATCACAAAAACGCACTCCAAACTGCAGCTCCAACCCTCAAAATCGCAGCTCCAATCCTCCAAGTCACAAAATCGCAGTTAAATGTCTCAGCCTCTCTGAAAACTAACGTTGAATCTTCAGCGAATTGCAGACCAGCGGCGGTAAAGTAAATCGCAGCAGAGCAAGTCGATGGTCAACGGCATTGGTATATGTTCAACAAACTTCGTCAACGGGAAAGTCTGAGCCTCTCAGGAAATCACGTTGCATCTTCAGCAAAGTGCAGACTGGTGGCAGCAGGGTGAATCGCAGCAGAGAAATGTAAAAGTGTGGATCGGCGGCAAGGTAAGTGCGCTAGGTAAAATGAATTAGGGTTACGAATATGTTTTATGTTTTAATTTTTAACTTTTAAAGTTTTAAGTTCTAATATAATTTAATTTTTGTTTTTTTAAACGTTTTTTTAATATTCAAATTTGTATATTTTATTTCATTTTTAATGCTTATAAAAGTCATTAGACAAAAAAATGGGGGGATGCATTTGTATTCCCCTGTCCCCCCGGAGTTTCCTTGAGTTTCCCCAAAAAGGGGACATGGGTGAAACATTTCCCCAGGAGTTTCCTTGTCCGAAGAGCGTAGGGGAGCATCCCCCACCCTGGGGTACACGTGTTCCTGTCGAACACTGGTTCAGATTCCTTTGTAGCCTCTTTGTGACTATGCACTATCTGAGACAGCTATGAGATTGTTCAAGTTGGGATGTGTAAATTCTTAATCAAGATTGTTAAAGTAGATGCTGAAATTGCTACAACCACTAGATATGGCATTTGACCATGAGAGTCCAACAACGAATTGACACTAGTTGTATATGGAGAAAGATGAGAAACACTAACAAACAGAACTTCATGTATAATGGAGATCCGATAATAGTACTGTATTCTCAACTTTGGGTGATTGTCTGGGAGAAGGGATCCCTCTCTGGAAAGCATAAACTCGCACGACAATGCCATGTGCATTCTCCAACTATACAATAATCTTACGTGTAACTGATAACCCCTTGAAATTTCCAACTACTCTGCTCACATAATTATAGCAGTCCGTAAATGTACTTGTCTCAACATGATACAAAATACAAATAAAATAAAAAATCACTTAGGAAGGTTACTTAGGAATATGTATTCACTAGAACATAAAAAGAAAACAGATGGAAACAGATACAATAGAAAAATACATCCTACAATTTTACAATCTGAAAATTATAACTCATGCAAGAAAGGTTCAAGTGGGTACAGTTTTACCTTCAGAGCATCCACGGCTTTTTGAGCAGTAACTGCATCCACTGCCTGTCCTTTTTGTTTCTGTGCCTGCATAGGTAAATGAAAGGAAACCTACAGAACTGATTTCACATTGGCCACATACCCAGCAATGGGACTTTAACAAACATACCTGTGCATCACGAAACTGAAAAGTCTTGATCCAGTTTGCCGAGTCCCGAGTCCTTGAATCATCTTCACCAAGCTGTTTTGCCAAAATATTGTATGTGCTCCGTTCATGCTGGTAATGCAGATTATATTGAGCAATCTTTCAGTATCTCCATTTTTCCAAATACTTTAAGTGCCAAAACAGATATAATATTTCCTAAAAGAAAATAACTACTTGCCTGAAGGGATAGCTTATAAGCACCCATGCAATTGAAGGCAATTGCAAGGGCATGATAACAAACAGCTGTCTGAATATGGTCATGTCCAAGAAGTCGTTCATTCTTTTTCAAGGCTTCTTGGAGATAACGCAGTGCTACATTCATCCTTCCTATATCCTGGTACATCATAGCAATATTAATGAATGTTGCAGCAACATCTGGATGATCAGGCCCACATGAAACATTTAGTAAAAGCAATGTGCGAGCCATATGCCGCAATGCAAGCTCCGTTTGGTTCAATCCATGGTAGAAAAGTGCCATGTTACCATAGCTGCAAAACACACAGCAATGTAACATATGTAGCTTGTAATTATGTAGAGTTTACAATAATTCCCGAAATTTCAGGTGTAAAATATGTAACTCTATTAACACAAAAATTAAAATGTAACCTATTAAATATGTAGCTCTCTTAAAACAATAATTAAATTGTAACCTGTGTGCTGTATCAGGATGATCCAGACCAAGGCATCGCTCATTTATGATAAGCTCTTTGTGCTGCTGCATTATTGCTCCTGCCATGTCTCCAGCATGATATAAAACCATTGCAAGATATCTACAAAGCAATGTCACAAACAGTCAAAGGAAAACTTTAAGACTATGTTCGCCACCATTGAACCACAACATTTAAAGAAATGATAGGAAAAAAAACTATACAAACTGAAGCAAAGTAAAATATGAAATAAGATCATATAATATAAACATTTGGCTTGTTACCTTTGCATAATTATTGCTCTCCACACTTTTCCGAATGCAATCAGGAGAGAATAATTGTTCCCTTTTCTCTGCTTTCTTTTATATTATATGTATGTTTTGCTTTGTAATATGCATCATACTCTATACACATTTAATCTGATGCTATCGATAAGATATTATTTTAGTACCAATTATTTTCCTCCCTCAATCATCTCTATCCTTTCATGACTACCCTCCCGTTAACCCCCAGATTTGCTCCTTGTTAAACTGGAGAGTTTACGGCCAGCGCATTTCATCAGGCTAGAGTTCAGAGTATGATTCCGGACACAATTTTCATTGAGTCAAAGGTTGGTTCACACAAGAGTTCAGATGCAGGATGGTTTAGTAAAATGATCCAGGTTCAGAGTTGGTCTACAGAGAGAATATACATGTTTTCATCAGATAGGAGAGAGATTTATTACTTTTGGCATTGCACCATATTTAAGAGAGACAGTTCAGAGGTCCGTATGACAGTATTGATTATACATTCGGAGTCCTCATGAGCTCAGGATTCCAATTATTTTTTTCCGAATTACATGCATGATACTTTCTTCAGCGACAACAGTTCAGAGAGTTGCATGTCAGAGATTATGTCATATTTGAGATCCTTATGAGTTCACAATTCCCATGAGCTATTTTCAGGCAACATCCAAGAAATTGCTACTTTTAGCAGGGACTGCATGTCAGTTCCAACTCTATATTTGGAGTCCTCACTGAAAACCTAGTACAATGAGTATAATTTCATGGACAAGAAAAGAGTTTCTATTTTTGGCATTAGTCATTCATCGATGACATGTGACAATTGTTATGCTGACTCGGGGCAGCTCCTGGAAGGGACATGTGGCATGCAAGCAGGGCGACATGTGGCAAATTTAGCACACATGCATGGGGAAGACATGCACATGCATACCACTGGAATTACTTGCATGAGTTAACTAAAGACCATTGGGACATGTTGCCTCAAAATCTAGCAGGTCTTGTGAGGGGAGCTTACATGACAAGAACTAGACCAAGTGACAACACTATGAAATTTGGCCCACAGTCAACACAGCCACAACTCTTGCTCTTTAGTGGAATTTCACCACAAAGGGAGGTTTCCCTATATAGGTCACCTAATAGATATTCAAGTCTAAGGCTTGGAGGTGACAAGAATAGGCTTAGGGTAGGCACTCAAGGACAGGGCTCAATCTAACATAGATAATGCAAAGTGTACCTTCCAAAGGCCTATCAAGGGCACAAGTGACCTAGGGTTTAGTGAATAAGCAATATTAACATGCTTAGCTAGGTGCACAAGGCCAAGAAAAGGCTTGTAAAGATGGATATGATCAATTTTAGGGACAACAAACCTTCACCAAGCCCCAAGTTGAAGCCTAGGGCTAGGTTAGGGTTTGCTTATGACAAAAATTTCCCAAGGTTAGTGACATGAGCCCTAAAATGGAAAAATTTACCATAGGGAAAGGAAGATTTTGAGGCAATGAGTTACCAACCATGTGTGAAACCCTTCCACCAGACAACACATGCACCCTAGCTGAATTTCAACCCTAACCCTAGCCTAGTAGCTTGTCTATAAAGGGCCAAAAATTTGAGGAAAGAGAGAGGAATTAGGTTTAAAGAATTTTTTATGCTGTCATCACCTATGTAGAAAAGGCCAATGATTGATCTTGGGTGATGGAGTTAAGAAGAAGATCAACTCATGAAAAATCAAACCCTAGAATGGAGTAAGTTATAATGAAAAACCCTAGCTATCATTATATAAAGGAACTAAGTCATTGAGGAGAGCTTAACATGAAGACTTAGCGGATTGTCACACAAGTCTTGAAGGGTAATATATACAATACCATTTCCAAGATTTCATAAAAAAATATTCAATAAAAACTAGCACATACAAATCATAACAATATCTATTCCATGCAATAACCATAAAGATATTCAAATACATAGAATACTTGCAAGAAAATGCATGAACCAATCCTTTGTTGTTCCAAAATGATGTCTCCAAATCAAGAGAAAGTCTCTATAAGCAAATACTCCACAAAAGATCACATCTCCACAAGAAACAAAACTACTTCAGCTAGGCAAAAATCCTTCAAAGAGGCCAAATTGATCCATAAGTGATAATGAGAATACAAATGAGGTGAACCTTATTTATGAGGTCTACATCTACCAATTTATGACTAATGAAGCTGCTAAATCAAGTTTGACATAAGAAAACCTTGGGTTACAAGCCAACCCAATAACTAAATGACAAAATAAGCAATAAATGCCCACGTGTGAGTCGTAGCCTCAAAAAATGTGACATCATGCCCTTTTAGGGCTCCAAATACCATGCTAAGGTGTGATGAGGTGTGAAAATGTGTCAAAGTACCAACTTCATCCAAAATTTTAGGAAATGCCCTCAAATTATCCTCTAGCAATCCAAGTACAGTTGGGGTGCCATCATGCGGTCTCTAACTATTACAGTAAGGCCTCCTCTCTCCAATGTAAGGGCTAGTCTAGCAGCAACAAGCCCTCCCAAGTCTCTCAATGGGAAACCATCCCCATCTGGGCTTTAAATCAAATCCTGCCTATCAGGTTGTGTCAAGGTCAATCTAAGGACATGTTGAGTCCAATGGTGTCATCATGAAGAATCCTTTGCGCTAGGTCAAAGTAGACCAACGTCCTTGGTCCTAAAGGGTACTTTGGGGCATGTAACATCTGCTCAAGCCACTAAGAGGCCCAACTCTCCCAATGTTGCATTTCGTAAGCCATCATCTCTCTAAAGAGGGTTGGGTACCTATGGAATGGGTGCCCTCAAGAACTGGTCTGCTATGGACCACCTAACAAAACCACAAGAACACAAGTGAAAGCAACCATCCATCAGAGACTAAGATCATATATGCACCTAAGTAGACCAAACTTGAATGTTAAGGGCATTATAATACTTCAAACAAGGATCGCTTTTCGATATCTAACTAGACAAAGACCCACAAAAGTGTTCCCTACCTTCGTAGAGGGTGGCTAATGGTTGTTGACAATAAGGGTACCAAGGAGGTGTTTCCCAGACATTCATTGTTTTGGCCTACGGAGATACATTACTGACCTTTTTATCTAGTGACATTATGAGTTTAATTAATGTCATGTAGCTAAAGTACTTTTTATGAGATATGTACTATGTACTTTAATTTATTATAGTCACATGTGTTTAAAAGTGACTTTATGAGAAAAGTACTAAGTATATTTTATATTATTAAAGTGACTTTTATGTTTTAAAAGTGACTTTATGAGAGAAAAAGTGCGCGCAGTACAAAACATTAAAAAGTACTAGGAGGCTCATTAATTGAGGGTGACCACATGAGGGAGGGGGCAAGAGAGGGAATGATCTCCACCTTGATCTAATGAGTTGTGATTTAATCTTAGCCATTAGATCTAAGGGTTAGAGTTCTCCTCACTTTAGGGAGACAAAAGAGGAAAAAGGAGAGAAAGGAGGCTCATTAATCTCGAGAGATTTGAGGAGAGAAAAGCAAGGAGCTTGAGAGGAGGAAGAGAGCTTTGGTGAGAAATTCTACAGTAGAGAACAAAGCAAGCACCAACACAAACAGAGATGAAATATGTTGGGAGCACATTGGGCAGATTTTCCTAAATGTTACACTAATTTCCACTATAGAATTTCAAAATTATTTCATGATTTTTATAGTGTAGAAATTTGTGCTAACAGGAATCATGTATTTCTACATGACTAAATGAATCTTTGCAAACTCTTCTTTAAGTCATTGATTTTAAATTATTGGAGTTGTGCAAACACAGTCAACCTCATTTCTAGTGGTCTTGATACGAAATATGCAAACTTATTTGGCATTTCCTTAAAGTACTTAACCACAATAATCAATTGCAATATGTTATCCACATCGTGTGCCATGCATTCTCAATCTTTCTCTCAATCTAGAGGAATTCGAGAGGTTTATGATTGGTGTGCATGATTGTTTCTTTAAAAAATAAAGAATTTCCTTGACACTTGAGAGCTTGCACTAGTGCATACAACTCATTGTCATAAACTGACAAATTTGAATTTGCACCTATAAAAGCCTTGGAATGCTATACGGCAGGGCTATGGCGCAACATCAAAATTGCACCCATGTTATGTCCAAACGCATCGACTTGAATTTCAAAAAAATATTGACGGATAGGTAGGGTGATAAAAGGATACGCCATCCCTGACACTAATTATGCAACCTTCTAATTTCTTCATCTTCGCTCTTCAACTCTTTCTTGAATACTCCTTTCCTTTCTTCTCTTTCCCCATCTTTCCTTTCATTTAATTCTTCCTCCTTCATAAGGACTCTTATCTTTTCCAGCACTACTCCCAAATACAATATGGTTTCACACCCAACAACAATACAACCTATAATAGGTCAAGCACTTCTCTCAACTACAAAACAACTAAAATACCCAACTCCCTCTACACCAAGAAAGCAATCTTGGTCACATTAGCTATGATACAATGTAAAACTTTCAATAGTCATTTGCCCAATGTTAATTAAAAAACTTCACTGCAACCACGAGGTCCCTCAAATCTTATTTCCTGCAAACATTCACCATTAGGGTTGAACCTATAATAAGAATTTACAAAAACAATATTACACTCTTCTTGAATCCAATTTCACAAGGCAGACCAAGAAAATAAATACCATTCAAGTTTCTCCAATACTAAAAAGCTACATCCTTTAGGTCACACTTCTGCAAAAGACATGATAGATTTGAAATGTATTCTTGCAGCAGATTATAACAACACTAGATTTGTCCTCTTATCATCTAGATATGTCAAATCACTTCACAAATTCATCTCTATGTTATGTCAAGTCAGCATGAACCACCAACATTGGAGAGAGAGAGAGAGAGGGGCAAGGGGGGTGTTGTGGTTAAGGTCATAAACCATTGCCACAAACTCCTCGTAGCTAGGAATCACTCCTAACCTCTGAAACCGGATTCGTTCAAACAGGACGACGTGTTCCGAATTCGGCGAATCAGACACGATTCGTGCCAATTCGTGTCCGAAAATCCGGGCATGTCGAATCTGGATCATGTCCCAATTTCCAAACACAAATCCAGAAAAAAGGAACCCATGACGCCATAAAAAGGCGAAAATCATTGTTCTTTCCATCATTTTCACTCATTTCTTTTGCAATAAGTTGTTGTGGGTTTGCTCTGAGGAGTTTGGAGCAAGGAGCAAGGGGTGTGGGAGTGTTTTCAAGGAGATTCAAGCAACATGTAAGTGCATTTCCTCTCTATTTTTTAACATTTGTATTACAACAGTTTGCATATGCATTTCTTTTACAAATTTGTGCATTTTTTGCTTTTTTTTACAATATTCATGGCTCAATCAAGGGCAGCAGGTAAGGGGAAAAGGAAGGGGAAGAATGTCCCCATCGGAGATGCCCCTTCCTCCCCCAATTTCATCAGAGTCTGCTGCAAGTATTCCCTCTATTGCAAGTAATGTCGAGGGGAGACCATAGTTTTTAGAAGTGGCCTAGATAACCGGTTACCGGTCTAACCAGCCGGTCAGTAGGGCCATCGGTTGGAACCAAAGAAAAAACCCGATTAAGGAGGCTGTTTGGCAAGATTTTGGCCCTAACCAGTCTTAACCGGCCAATTTAGGACAGAACCGGCCGGTATTGTCCTAAACCAACCGGTTACCTGCCATGCCCACCGAGGACCCATAAAGTGGTTTTTCAAATGAGGTTTAGGGGTTTTTGAGGGAAAGTAAGGGTGTTTTCCCTCCAAAAACACCCTCTCCAAGCCTTTAAGAGGCCCCTCTCCCTCTCATTTGTCTCACACATCTGATTTGGAGTGATTATGAGTGTTTGTGAGTTTGCGGGAGTCATTTGGTGGCTAGTGTCCTCAATTGCAAAGGTTTGCAATTAGAGTCCTCAGTCAAACTTGCAGTGCTTCAGGTTGTGAGCACAATTGGTCTGTTTTAGCGCATACACACGAAGAAAAGAAACTGTTTGGAACAAAAATGGTTAAATGATCTTGTTTTCGTGCAATACAACCTTCGACTGAGGAGGAACCAAATGATGAACAAAACTCCTGATCTAGATCCCATTGTGTTGGACAATATTGATCCAACATCATAATGGGTGGAGGGGACTAAAGATCCTATGTTTCAGGCTGATTTTGATATTGACATGGCTTTAGTGGGGTATGAAGTAGATTTTGTGGCGGCATAAGAACCAGGATCAGTAGCGACATCAAGGAAAGGCAAAGAACCAATGGAAGGCACTAGTCGTATAGGTCGACAAACTCATGCTTCCATTAGGTCCACTTCTATTGTTATTGGTGGCATTGTTACTGAGGTTGCAGATCAAGCTAAGGCATCCTCAGACTCTGAACCAGATGATGTCTATGTAGCTCCTAATGATGATCCTGTGGCTAGTAGTTATGATGAACTTGATGATTGATCATGTGTACATTGTAGACTTGTAGTAAGCCAATGCCCTCATAGCTTGTAGCATTGTTTTTGGACTTTATAGGCCATTTAGAGCCTCATTGCTTATGTATTTTGCTATCACCTTTACATGGTATATAAACGAGCAAACTTTGCATATTTCGTCTCTATTGACTTGGAATCATGGTTTTAAATCTTAATAATAGTTTTGTTTCATTAAAAAATAATTATTTGATGTAATTTTCTATAACCGGTTCGTTTAAACCAAACCAGTCCCGGTTAAACCAGTTTCGGTCAGTAAACCAGTTCATTAGGTGGATCGGTTCGGTCACCAGTTCCAAGTTTTAAAAACATTGGGGAAGACTTCCTCCTAAAAGTAACATTGAGAAATATCCCTTGTGGAAATATGTCACAAGAGAGGAAGGGACAAGCAACAAGGCCAAGGGAGGAGGCAATGTGAAATGGAGATGCAACTTTTGCCACAATACTTTCACAAGCACATATTTTCGTGTGAAAGGCCATTTGTTGGCTTTACCAGGTTGTGGAGTTGGAGCAAGTACAAAATTTCCTTTACACAAGAGGAAAGAAACGGAAAGAGAGTTCAATGTCGGTATGGCACATGTGGCTGCAAAATAAAAGAAACCAAGAATGATGACCCCTTTCCATTTTTGATGAAAGGTAGCAACAAATTCCCATTTGAGAGTTCTAGTGGGGGACAAGCAGTAAAAATAAAGGCAATTTCACTTGGTCCAATGGACAAGATTTTTCAAAAGGAGAAACGAGAAGAGCTTGATCTCCTCATTGCCTTTTTTTCTATCAAAACTTCATATCCTTTAATGTTGCACACTCACCTCTATTTATTGAGATGTGTTGAGCTCTAACTCAAGGGACTCCATCATGGTATGTCCCTCCGAGTTTAGAGAAGCTTAGAACCACATTGTCGACAAAGGCAGAAAAAGAGGTGCAAAAAATGTTTGAGCCTATTAAAGCATCATGGCCAACATCTGGGGTTAGCATTGTTTCTGATGGATGGACAGATCCAGTATGGCAACAACTCATCAACTTCATGGTGTCTTCTTTGAAAGGTCCAGTTTTCTTGAAAGATGTGGATACAGTTGGAAAATACAAGGATGCAAAATATATGGGTGAATTGTTTATTAAATTTATTGAAGATGTAGGTGTTGATTCTTGTGTGCAAATCATTACAGATAATGCACCTATTTGCAAGGTTGTTGGCATGATTGTGGAAGCTAAATATCCACAAGTGTTTTGGACACCTTGCATTGTACTTAGCACTGAAATCCATTGCTTCTGAGGTGCTTTGGATTGGTAACATTATTGAGGATGCACGACATATCTGTAACTTTGTACAAAATCATACAAATGCCCTCACTATCTACAAGGAGTACAACAATCTATCAATGCTAAAGATTACGGATACACCATTTGCCTCTTCATTCATCATGTTGAAGAAGTCGAGGGAGGTCAAGACCGCTCTTGGGACCATGGTTATTTCAGAGTTTTGGTCTTTTTGGAGGACAGATCAAGTAGCCTCTAAAAGAGTGAAGGACACAATGCTAGATGATGCTTGGTGGGAGAGGGTAGATCTACTTATTCAGATTATGGACCCTATCATTTATTTACTTCAATTGCAGATACAGACCAACCCATCCTAGGAGAGGTTTATGAGGGATGGGATTCCATGATTGAGTCTATGAGGAGCCTTATTTTTCAGAGTGAATGCCCCGAGTATGAGACATCACCAGAGGCCTTTTGTAGTACTATACAGGATATTCTTGTCAGTAGATGGAACAAGAATTGCACACCTTTACATTGTTTGGCTCACTCATTGAACCCAAAATACTACAGCCAAAAGTGGCTGAATGGTGGACCTTCCCGCAGATTCCCTCCTCACATGGATGGTGAAATCTCACAAGGGAGGAAAGATGCATTCAGGCAGGTTTTTCAAGATAGAGCATTGTTTGATGAGGTGGATTCCGTTGCATAGTTTTCCACTGGCACTGGTCGATTTGCAGGATATGATGTGATTAGAGACAGGGGGGCTACGAAGCCTATTCTTGGTGGGCAAATCATGAGGCAACAAGCCCTCCTCTACAGCAATTAACCATGAGGCTCCTCTCTCATGTGACTTCATCCTCTTGTTGCGAGAGGAATTGGAGCACATATGGGAATTTGTATAGTGTTAAGAAGAGCAGGCTTGAGCAGTCCAAAGCAGAGACAATGGTGTATGTGCACAGCAACCTTCATCTTATTTACAAACAGAGGGAACAGTGGTTGAAGGGAAAGACAAAGATGTGGGATGTCTTTCCTAATGATATGGGTCTAGACAACAATGTTGAGTTGGCATTGGCCAACATGGATCTCAATGATCCAGTGCTAGAGCCTATTAGATTTGGTGATGGTGATACTGTAGAGGGGTCATCCTCCACACTAGCAGATGAGGATTGACAACTCATGAGTCATGAGTTACCTACTACCTTGAGGCTTGTATACTTGTAGTTGTTTTGTATTTTTTATATCTATTTGCAAGTGGCATTGCACTACCTATGTAACACATTTTGATTTTGATGACTTGATGAGAAAACTACAACTATCAGTGTCTTTATCTTACTATCTTGTCTTTCTCCTATTGATCATTGATGAATTGAATATGTATTATGATTAATCATTTATGAATTTAGAATTTATGATTCATTGATTTATCATTTATCATTTATGTGACATGTCACAAATTACAATTGCATTTGAATTTTGTATGTACTAAGCATGCTATAATGTTACTAACTTACTTTGTAAACAGTAAAACTTACATCTAGATGAAGATCTATGTTTGAAATCAATGAATTTGTATCATGAATGAGAATTTGTGTAAGAAATATCTAATTTTTAAATATATATATATATATATATATTATATATATATATATATATATATATCCGAACGTGTCCTGTTCCAGGGGGTCAACGTGTCTGAATCCGACACTCGAATCCCCATATCCAACGAATCTCGAATCCACGTGTCAGCGTACTTCGTTCCTAACCAAAGTTGGTTACTCCACCAAAGATCCTCAAAATGTTAGTATCAACACCAACAAGTTCTCTGGGCGAGTGTTGTGGCTAAAAGTCATAAGATTGTTACTGCTAAAACTAGCAGGGCACCTAAACGGGATCCCTAAAGGGGGAAAATGCTAGACCAAGGGCAACAAATGGCTTAGCCCACTATCACCACAACTAAGACTCCTTACTATTTATGGACATTCACCAATGGGAGGAGACCTAATATATATGGAATCACAAATGAAGAATAAATCGAAAAATGGATATAGAATCACCCAAATAATCCCTTTCCAGAAGAGTTTTAAGAATGGAGCTTACTTGCTTTCTAAACAAGGTACAATGTCTTCTAGGAGAAGGATGGGAGTATTTGACACTTAGGCTTAGGGAATATGACTTGTGAGAGAGTTTCTCAATCCCTTAAATCCTTATTGAAATTGGTATCCCAGATGGTTCTTGAAAAATTGTCTTAACAATGGAATGGGACCACACAGGACCAAGGGGACTCAGCCTAGGTTAGGAGGTAAGAGTTTAGCAACCAACGATATTCTTAACCCAGACAGGAAGAGGGAAAGGATCAAGGAAAGGATGAGGGAGGAATGGCAGCACAGATGGAAGAGAGTCTCTGCAGGTCAAGCATCGAAGAAAGATGAGGGAGCGTTTTGTTCTGATGTTGTAGTAGTGGAAAGGGAGTGCAACAAGGAGGGTTGTAGGGAGGACACAAAGATGGAGTCACGGATGAGAGGAGAGAGCTCGAAAAGGAGCCAAGAAAAAAACACAGGGGTTAGGAACTGTTGAATGAAGGAAGAAAAACGGAGCAAGAGAGGGTTGTGATACCAAGGTTGCAATACCAAATCAAGAGAGGGTTGTTATACCAGGGTTGCGATACTAGATCAAGAGAGGGTTGCGATACCAGGGCTGCGATCCTATGAGGCACTAGCCTTGGGGTACTAGGGCAATGTTTGATCTCGGAGCTAGGGCTTGGCTTTTCTCCCAAATCCACCGTCAAAATGGCTTCAAAATTGGAGGAAGCCTTGAGGATACACTAGCGCAAGGGACACTAGGAAATCAAAATTTTTAGAGGAGAGCGCTCAAAAAGGAGCTGAGGAAAAACGTAGGGGTTAGGAACTGTTGAATGAAGGCAAAAAAGCGAAACAAGAGAGGGCTACGATACCAGGGCTCTGATAACAAGACTTGTGATACCAAAGGAAGAGAGGGTTGTGATACCAGGCCTGCGATCCTATGAGCCACTAGCCTTGGGGATACCACATCAATGTTTGATCTCGAAGCTAGGGCTTGGCTTTTCCCCCAACTCCACCATCGGAATGGCTTCAAATTGGAGGAGGCGTTGAGGAGACAATAGCGCAGGGAATACTAGGAGATCAAACTTTTTAGAGGGTTATTTTGTCGAGAAAATGATTCCCCGTGTGACCCAACCTAGCTAGACCTAGGAAAAGGTGAAACGAGATTGATTTAGGGTAACCACCTCTTGGTAGATCAGTGCCTTAGTCTTGGGAGAATGGAGTCTATGATAAATATGAATGAGGACTTTGTTTCTTAGTCAAGGAGTACTTAAGACTACCTCGCTAGCCTTCTAGGGCAAAGGGAAGCAACCTTACAACATTTATACTTCGACTTGCAAAAAGAGATGGCTTATCAAGATAAATTTGTTGATAGAATAATCCCTAGGAATTTCATTCAAATTACATGGCCCATACATTGAGAGATGCTATATAGAAATAAAATTCCACAATTTAAGCAGTAAATGCATGCAGCAATTACCCTAAAAATAGCGAAAATCTCAATCCAATGTGTATAACAAAGTAAAACAAGAATAACATTAAAATCAATGTACTTACATGTAATAGAACATATCCAAACATCCACATTTTGACAATAGAGAAGCTCCAAGACAAGATAAACCAAATCCACACATCAAAATTCATCCATAAAGCTCCAATTCATTCTCCAAGAAAAGTGTGAAATTCTCAAGTGGGAGAAGAGATCCAATCCAAAGTGATGATGAGCAAATGAACTCATATCACTTGTATTTATATGCTAAGGAGAAGTTCAAATTAGCGTCCTTGGCCTACATAAGCCCCAAAAATAAAATAATGTTTTAATAATCTAACTTTTGGTGACAAGCCCACCAAACTAGCTCATAAATGAAAGAATAAGCCTCTCAAGAAGTCAAATAATAATCTATGCATATGTAGGGCCCTCTAAGAGGCCTAATGAGGTCCATGGGTGCCATAATGAAGAGTAGGACCCTCAAAAGTAATGGATAAGGCGTTGGCCCATTGTTTTCCAAACAGTAAACTTGTGGTGCTCCTAATGGGTCTAGGGGCACAATAATAACCTCATGGATCTCCAAATGAGTCAAGGATTCCTGTAGATCATCTGCAAGGGCTATGATGATGGTGTAGGGGATGCCACATCATCCTACAAGTCCTGGTTCAGCTGCCAAGTGCATGGTATATCTTTGGGGCTAGCTGGGAAAGATGAACTAGGTGCATCATCCTTGTCCAATGTGAGTATCTCGAGCATCTTTGATCATCCTCGGATATCCATGGAGTGTTGTCTACTGTTGTGGAGGCCCACGGCTCTCAACACACACCCTACATGTGCCAATGTAGCCCTCTTGAAGATTAGGACCCCATATAGGGAGACCAATCCCAAAGTGGACACAAATCCTACAAAGATCCAACATGTCCCCTAGCCTTTCAGTACAACAAGTCATTAGGGACATCGAGTAAATGAGTTTACCAATCATGGACCACAGGTGGGGAATTCATAATGGCCTTCCCTTCCATAATGGGTTTCGGGATGTGCCAATGTCCCCTAAACTTCAAATGGAATTAACCAAGTATCCTATTAGGTGGTTTCTACTTCTAAAGGGGATAATATATTTAAGGTACATCCTTCAAAAGGTGGCAGCATGTGATGGATAATTGAATGATGTAGGGAATGAAAAGGGGCAGCCCTGAGCCACATGATGGGGCACAAGGGTAATTAATAAAAGGGAAGCCAACAATTGGGTTTATAATGTATAGGAGGGAGCAATCGTGGTATATGAAGTGCCCCGACCTTGATTTTTCCACTCTTCTTTATATGTCTTTTGCCTTTTTATGATTTTCTTTGATTAACTGCTCAAGGTTCAAGGGGTAAGAGCATGATGCATAAGATATAGCAGTGAGTACCCCCTTTTAAGGTAGGGTGGTTCATTGCCCACCAGGGGGTTGGGACAATCATGGGTTCCTTTATGATGAAGGAGGTTCATAGAACCTATTGGAACTACAGTGATGGCCATGATGATAGGGTAGAGCTCATGTATTGCCTTTTGACCACATGCTTAATGTGTTTGTCCTGACCATCTTTTGCATTTTGCGCTACCTTTCCTTGTTGAATGTGGACAAATATGCTTTTACTTTCTTTTTAACTACATCAACCTCTGAGCATTGTTACAGGCCATGACCCAAACTCAGGGCAAGGGGAAGGGGTGAGCTAACCTTATATGGACCCAGGTGGGAGAAATGATGAATGGGGTGGTAATGAGTGGAAAGGGGGTAATATAAACGGATAAGGGAGTGGGACCACGCAACCAAAATCGAGGTTTCCCATGAAATACCATCCCTAAATCCAAATGGTTAGAAAAAGAGATCCCATGGGACTAGACTCTAAGGTTAATATCCAAAAGGAGTATAGGGGACAAACGCACAGACCTAGCCCATTCTTTCCGGCGAACCCCCCATTAATCCATGCCCAGAAGTGTCCATGATAAGCAAACTACAATACTCAATTACCAAATGACAAGGCAGACCTTTAGGTTCGAGAGGCCCACCTTCAAACATATGATTATCGCAGATGAGCAAGCGACCACATGGTTGGCCCGGGCAACAAAGAAATGGCACGATGAGCTAGTTGTTCACTGCAAGGGGTTGTTGATTGCTAGCTCAAGACCTTCTTGGAGGAAAAAAAATTCTCCTAGGGATATCTCCCACAAAATGGTGGGTAACATCTATCTACCATGAGAAATATCATACGATGTTAATTATAATGCAAAAATCATCATGTAATGCATCCTACCCTAACACGCATATGACAAAGCTATTATTTAAGTGTAGTCATAAAGCTAATGTAACCATCCTATCATCAAGTCAATATAAATATGCCTGCCTATATGATTACTCATGTAGCAAATCCCAAAGCGAATGCAAACCGAAACACATGGAGGATGTTGTGGGTAGGAGGAGGGAAAATATGATGCCCACACATGGATGATTATGTGGAAAGAGGTAAGAAGAGCATGTAATCTAATACATGAGATCTTCTCTTGCAACCAAAATATAGAGATGTCAACAACCAAGGTCATAAACTTTCAATGGATGGCAATCTTTGGCATATCTCTTCCACCATTGTCCTTATTATTTACATCATGGCTTATGGCCTTCATCGGGTTATGATTAGCAGGAAAGGGTGGTCGACGAGATGGAGAAACACAAGTAGGTTGCACATGATGACCACACTAGACAGGGGAGACTATGAAGTGCTTAAAACCCTGAGGGTGCGTCCAAGGAGGAAAAGTATAATCAATGAAGGGCTTTTCCTTGACACTGTACTCGAGACGACGTAAGGGCTCACAGTTACTTGAGATCATATGACCAGAGGTGAGGGAATCACTTGATGAAGACTCAAGATGCTGACCAATAGGAAAAAGGGAGAAAGAAATATTGTATTCAATGGGTTGTGCTTTCCCAAAGTCATAATCTAAAGGCGCAAGTGATTTAAACATAGAATCATACTCAGGAGAAGTGGGAGCCTTATCAATTTCCTTAGTATCAAAGATTGGGTTTGTTGTCGCACAGAATGTCTAGGAACCGCAACAATAGCTCAGACCGGGGGTTGTGACCCTGATCCCCAATCTCTCCATTTAAGTTGTCTCCCTACAAGAGGCTAAGGGGGTAGACCCTACGGAAATGAAATGAAGCAGAACTAGTTAGGAACCAATCAGTTCGGGGAACGCAGTGAAGCCACCAAGTATTTGATTAAGATTTAGCAAGACTTGTAAGATTTGATTAGATTCAAACGATTGATACCATTTCCTTATGGAATCAACAATCTTGCCAGGAAATTCAAGACCAAGTAATTTATTAACAACTGTTGCTTTGATGAGCAATGTTTTTAAACCGGAACCGGTGACCGGACCGGTCCACCTAATGAACCGGTTTACCGACCGAAACCGGTCTAACCAGGACTGGTTTGGTCTAAACGAACCGGTTTTAAAAAAATACAATAAATAATTAATTTCTAATGAAACAAAACTATTTTTAAGATGTAAAACCATGATTCCAAGCCAATAAAGACAAAATATGCAAAGTTTGCTCATTTATATACCATGTAAAGGTGAATATATCAAAATGGCACCGAGTACAATACATATCATCGACAAAATAGCAAAATACATAAGAAATGAGGCTTTAAATGGCTTATAAAGTCCAAAAACAATGCTGCAAGCTATGAGGCCATTGGCCTACTACAAGTCTACAGTGTACACATGATCAATCATCAAGTTCTGCGATACAGTTGGATATTCTAGAATTTTGGCAAAACCAGAAAATATACATGGGAAAGATTGTGATTTGAGTTGTCAGTTGATTGAAGATTCACATATTTCCAGGTTTTATCAGCATTGCAGTGCATTGAGCAGAATGAAGTATTAACATATGAGGTGAGCTAATTGTTACAGTTAAAATTTGGCATGTCTAGATTTTCATTCTAATCAAATTTTAATATGATAATGTAATTTCCTTTTGGCTGGCAGCAAGTGCTGATGCTGGAGGAAACTCTTCTCTCAAATGGAATAAGCCTGCATGATCAACACAATGCTATGCGACTCGATATAGACAACATGTCATATGAGGTTTCTCCATACAATTTGTTAACTGTGTTATAGACAAATGGATACAGAATGTGAAGGAATTGATTTCTTTCACTCTGAAATATGACATGTTTCCTTCCCTTATTTATTCAGGAATTGTTAGCTCTAGAGGAACAGATTGGCTATGTTAGCACATGACTTAGTGAGGAGACTATTTCCAAGTGTTTAGAGAAAAGCTTGTACTCCTCAAAAACAGAGCATGCTTCTCAGAGTATGGATATTGAAGTCAAATGCAGCATTTGCCAGGATAGCCTAAAACGGTGGGTGTGCCTTAAACCGGCCGGTTTAGGAAAAAACCGGCCGGTTTGATACAAACCGGCCGGTTTTGTCCTAAATCGGCCGCTTTTCACTGGTTAGGGCAAAAAAATGGCAAAATGGCCTTTCCAACCGGGTTTTTTGGCCAGTTTAGACCAGCGGCCTTGCTAACCGGCCGGTTAGACCGGTAACCGATTTTTAAAAACGGTTTTGAAAACACTGTTGATGAGTGATTATCTTATATGAAATGCAGATCCTAAAGTTAATGTGAGATGCAGGAAACTTAGTTAATTTTAGTTAAATGCCTATCTAAATTTAAACCATTCAATCCTTTCTATATTGAGCCTGATTTCATAGTAATTGGCAAAGATAATATAAGATGAAGCACACTAAAGTGTGATTAATGATACCTCCCCTGAAAATCTAACATACTCGGTGCCTCTAGCGTTGTAGAGATTTGTGGCTCTAACGACTGCAAGTCATCGTTTCAAGTACTACTAAAAGCAAGCTTCTCAAGCAAATATGGATGGGTACCTATCTCTCTATTGACCAAGCTTGTGCTTGGAAGTAAATTTTAACTATGCAAAACCAACTTAATATGCAAACGCAAGAGATGATTAGGAGATGAGATGAAGTTAGATTCAAGGATGAAAAGCGCTTCTATCAAAGCTCTCAATCACCAAAATGAAATGTTCACTTCACTAGACAAAGATTGAAAGATAAACTTCATCGCAATATCACAATTAAACCACAAGCCTACTTCAAATCCTTTTAATACAATTATAGCTCAAAGAGAACAAAAACTTCTTCACAGTTTAATATCAGATGCTCAAAAGATACTCAATTTAGGAAACCAAAGATATGTGATTTATCATAATTCCATGACAAAGTATTTTAATAATTACTTGAAATATTCCCAAAATATTTAACACGGAATAAATATCAAATAATTCAAGTAATTAAACCACGCTTAGATCTAATTCAACAATGAACAATCCCAATAATGTCAAGTATAAGACTATGCTCAAAACCTTAGCATGCAAAATACTCTAGCAGTTAAATTTCAAAAATTTAAATACCATGAAGAACCATGAAAATCAAATGCTATGCAATTCAAATAATTCCAGAATAAAAACGATTTTTCTTATGTGACCCAAATCTAGAAAAAATTGTTGCTTTCCTATAGTCAATCTTTAGAGACGAAAAAATTATTTAAACGCGTTTGACTATAGAGAAATTAAAAAAAATAAAAATAAAATAAATACCGCAAAATAGTCCCCAAGAATGAACATTAGATTAAAAATTTAATTATTCCTTAGGAAACTTTAACGTGTTAAATTTCATAAAACAAATTTAATGTGGCAAGTGATTAATTAAGTTTTTAATGTGAAAAATGTAAAAAAATCAAAAGGCTTAATGAATTAAATTTTTAATGGGCCAAAAGCCACATAGAAATTTACAATTTTAATGTGAGAGCACAAAGTTCTCTTTCGATTTAACTCTTCAGAAATATCAAAGTCACATTAAAAAACCATGGAGATAAAAACAAAGGAAAAGCAATAATAAAAAATGAAATTTGATTTCTAAATAAAAAGGAAAAATCAAAATCAATTAAAATCATAAAAAAAATCAAAAGTTAAAATAAATTGTGAAAAGCAAACTCAAACACAAAAAAATCGAATTTTAATGTTATAAAAAAAAAATCTTACCCTAACAAATTATGAAAACATAAAAAAAGGGTAAATGAGAAATCATTTTTGGCTTTACAGGTTCGACGGCAGCAAAAGAAGGAAATGCAAAGGAGCAACAATTGCAAGTTTGTGTGAGAAGGGAGATGCGAGGAAAGGGAAGTGGAGCACGCAAATGGAGAAGGGAGAAGAGGACAGGTAAAATAAATGCAACAGGGTAGCCAGCAAGGAAGAATGGCAATGCGAATGGAAGAGAGTCCTTGCAGGTCCAGCAACGAAGAAGGATGAGGGAGTGTTTTGTTTTGATGTTGTAGCAACGGAAAGGGAGCGCAGCAAGGATGGTCGCAGGGAGGACACAGAGATGGAGTCGTGGATGAGAGGAGAGAGCTCGGAAAGGAGATGACGAAAAACGCAAAGGTTAGGAACTATTGAATGAAGGAAGAAAAACAGAGCAAGAGAGTGATGTGATTTGGCAGCGAGGGAAAAGAAGGTTGTAGGAGGAAGGAAAAAAGGAAAACGCAAAAAAGCAAAGAAAAACACATAGGAAAATAAGTCAAAAATTTTGCAGAGAGAGGTGACAAATCGCAACAAACAGCGAGAAGATAAACACGAACAGAGGAGCAGCAAAAATTTCAAGGGCTTCAGGTCACGAGACAGTAGCCCAACAACCTTAAAAATCTTTCCAGAAATTTATATTTCTAAAATAATATATTCCTACTTCAAATCCTCTCAAGAAAACACATGAAATCCCCAAATCTAAATTTTGAAGACCATCAAACTGTAAAAGAAAAAAAAATCAATAATGTCCTTGCAAAATGGCGTTGAGGCCAGATCTTACCCTCCACTGTCTAGATCTGGCTTCAACTAAAAATTTCCCTTCAGATCTACACCTGCAAAACAAAAACAAAAACACCCGAACCCAGATCTCCTGCAAATACTAGATCAACAATCAGACCAAGTAGAGAAATAGAACAACAATGAAACTATGAAGAAATAGAGACACACGTTATTTCGATCAAAATTAAGAATGTTCCCCTACATCCAACAAACTGAATAAGATACCTTTATTCAAATTATTCTAAAAGAGTTATTGATTGATAGTTTCACATAACGTTAAGCAGAAATTAAAACAATGTTACCATAAATTCATTAAGAGGAACACCACCGCACGTTGAAACCCCAAAGACTTTTGCATTAATTTTAAAAAAACAAAAAGTATATAAGAGAGCTTGAGAGCTTAGTACACAATTCAAAGATCGGAAGAAAAGACAGACTGACACTGAACTCTAATTTATAGGTAAAACCTCCGACGGGAAGTTGGCTTCATCCCTGTCAAATTAATCTCAATCATTCATAAAGATTTAATTAATCTCTAATCATAACCGTCGAAATTATTTAATTTTTGAGGAAAAATCGAATTTATCATTTAATTGACTTTAAATTAACTCAAAATTAATTATTTTGAGTTAATTTCCTCAAAAAAATTGACTGACTTAACCACCAAGGCCCAAAGGTCCAAACTTTTTTGATTTCCTCAATAATCCCTTGGCCACAGACCTCCAAAAATTTTCTTATTTAACACCCATGAATTTCACCATTGGAGAATTTAATCTCATTATGAAAAAGAAAATTTATTGATTTCATAATACTGATTCAACCCCCCCTCTCAGTATTATTTCCAACAATTGGTATTAGAGCAGGTCCTTCAGAAGAAGCTTGATCGCTTGAAGGAAGATCCATCAAGATGAATAATCACGAAAGCATAAGATCCATCAGACCGCCAATCTTCAATGGGAGCAACTTTGTTTATTCGAAAATAAGAACCGCAGCTTATCTACAATCTCTTGGAACAGATGTCTGGGAAATTGTGGAAGGAGGATATAAATTTCCAACAACAATTCCTACAGACACGGCAGGTAAAAAGCAATATGAAACCAATGCCAAGTTGTCAACACTTTATTGTTAAGTTTGTCACAATCAGAGTTTGTCAAAGTCATGCAACTCAAATCAGCCAAAGAGATATGGGACAAAATCGTTCAAAGCTACGAAGGAGACTCTCAGGTAAAACGTGCTAAGCTTCAAACTCTCAGAATTCAGTATGAAACTCTTAAGATGCATAGTGATGAGAGTATAGCTAGTTACTTCTTACGTATAGATGATGTTGTTAATTGTATGAAGAATCTGAGTGAAGAAATAAAGGAAGTTATCTTAGTTGAGAAAATTTTGAGATCCTTGTCTGCTAAATTTGAATCAAAAGTGTCTTCCATAGAAGAAAAATAGGAGCCGCAAAATACCACTATGACACAGCTTCACGGAATCCTAACTGCTTTTGAGATGAGAAAAGGAGGTCCATCAAATATGAGAGAAGCCGCATTTAAAGCTTCAACAAAAGGAAAAGAAAAGAAAGAACACAATGAATCAAAACAAATTTCAGAAGAAGAAGATGAGGTTAATTTTGTCAAGAAGCTTCAACGGGGTTATGGAAGGTTCAAAGGTAAGCTACCTTTCAAATGCTTTGCTTGTGGTAGAGTCGATCATTACGCTACCAGATGTCCTCATAAAGATAAATATGAAAAAAGAAAGGAATATGCAAAAGGGAATAGGAAACAAGTTGTGAATAGAAGGAGTTACTATACTCATGAAGATAGCGATGGTTTATCTAATAGTGATGAAAATGAAACTGAACAAGATTACAGACTTCTCATGGCTTATGATAGTGATGATTTTTTGGATAGTTTAGAAGAGGATAGTGATGGTTTATCTAATAGTGATGATTACATACTTCTCATGGCTTATGACAATGATGATTTTTGGGATGCTTTAGAAGAGGAAAACTTTCATGAAGAAATCTCTAAACTCAAAATCTGTTTAGAAGAAAAGAATATGATCATAGATACCTTGACATACCAACTTGCTGAAAAATAAAAACACAATGAAAAACTAGAATGTGAAATTGTGGGTCTACGAAACAATCTTGAGAAAACAAAATCTCTCAATGCTAGATTTGCTAAAAGATTAGAAACTTTAAATGAAATTATCAAAGTTCAACATTCTCCTCTGATAAAGACAGGTCTTAGATATACTGAAGAAGCATCTAAATCACAAAAGTTGTCAACCTCCACCAAAATCTATCTTGATGCAACGAAGACCAATGAATAGTATGACAATCGTCAGCAAAGGCATAAAGCTAATCACCAGGTAAATCATACTCAATTTGCTCCAAGGATGAATATCAATATAAGCCACAACCAACCTCAGGCAAATCATATTCAATTTGCTCAAAAGATGAATATCAATAGAAACTACAACTAACAAGTAAATAGATTCGATAGTCACATAAACTTCTTTAATGGGCAATGTTTTTCATGTCATAATTTTTGGCACAAAGTTGCTCAATGCGTTGCTTACAAAACCATCATCACTAGAGAAGCACGAAATCAAAGGAATGCAACAGGGATCAAGGGAAGTTCCTATAATAAATTTTCTCCTCTTGAAAATGAAATAGAATGCTCAATCTGTAACAACTTTGGTCATGAAGAATATGAATGCAGGAGCAAATTTCAGCAAACACCTCGAAAGGAGCAAACGCCATTAAATCCCAAGATATGGAGAAGGGAAGAATCTCAAACAGAAATATATGGTATAGCCTTGTATGCAGAAGGACAAGAAAATCAGTGCTACATCGACAGTGGATGCTCCAAACACATGACAAGTGACAAAGAGAAACTTCACTCATATAATGCTTTAGAAAAGGAAAAGAATGTCTCATTTGGAAATGACACTCCAGCTGTCATAAAAGGTAAAGTGTTTGTTTTCTTGAAAGAAAAGGTTAAAGCTGGAAATGTTATGTATTGTAGATGGTTTAACGCATAACCTGTTGAATGTCAATCAAATGTATGATCAAGAAAATGAAGTGGTGTTTCAATCAAACGAATGTGTTGTTCGTGAGCTTGATACAAGAGAGA
The DNA here is from genome assembly GCA_000404065.3 of Pinus taeda. Lineage (NCBI taxonomy): Eukaryota > Viridiplantae > Streptophyta > Pinopsida > Pinales > Pinaceae > Pinus > Pinus taeda. Next base: position 3,344 of record APFE031669341.1, on the reverse strand, counting down.
CCGTGATCAAAGGTACAAGAACTCCAAACAACTTATACATACTCAAAGGAGGACAACAATAGTGCTATCTAAACAAAAACGATGAAAATTGGTCGTGGCATAGAAGATTGGGACATCTAAGCTTTTCTCAAATAAGAAAAGCATCCAGACTCAAGGTTGTTCGTGATCTTCCAAATATCAGCATCCCAGAAAATACAATATCCAAACCATGTCAAATCGGTAAGCAAAGCATAGTTCACTTCATGGAAAAGAAAGGGTCAGCTAGTAAGCCTCTTGAACTTATCCATACTGATTTATGTGGAACAACAAGGAAAAGTCACCTTGTGGAGAAAAATACTTTATTTTGTTCATTGATGATTTTTCCACAATGTGTTGGATAAGTCTTCTAAAGCATAAAGATGAAGCATTTGAAAAGTTCCAAGCCTTCAAAGCTTTGGTTGAAAATGAATTAGATTGAAAAATCAAATGCCTCAAATATGATCGAGGAGGGGTATTTATATCGGATGAATTCTTTGACTTTTGTGAACAACATGGAATAAAAAGGGAATTCTCCACTGCAAGAACACCTCAGCAAAATGGTATAGTAGAAAGGATGAACAAAACAGTTCAACAAATGGATCGAGCCATGCTAGATGAATCTGAAACTCCTGCACCCTTTTGGGGTGAAGCTACATTCGCCGCCGTGACTATTCTCAACAAAGCAAATGTTCGGGTAAATAGCAGTCAAACTCCACATGAACTTTGGTATGGTAAGACTCCTACTGTAAAATACTTTAAAGTTTTTAGAAGCAAATGTTTTATAAAAAGGACTGATGAAAAACTTGGTAAGTTTGAACCCAGAGCAGATGAAGGTATTCTTCTTGGCTATTCTTCCAGAAGTAAAGGAGATAAATGTTATAATAAAAGACTTGGGAAAATTGTTAAAAGCATTGATGTTGTAGTTGATGAAGCATGCAGAAATCCAAAACAGATAAAATCAATAGAAGATTGTGACAATGAAGAAGATGGAGATTATTTTCCCACATCAAATCAAAATTATATTGAAGAAGAAACCAATGAAGCACCAGAAGAAGATATAATGGTAGAAGAAAAGACTCCATCCAGGTATGTTCAGAAAAATCATCCAGAAACTCAAACTTTAGGGGAAAAGGAGGTAGGGGTATAGACAAGAAGAACTATTACAAGGACCTCAAGCTATCTAGCATTATTATCCTCCACCGAACCTCAAAATGTAAATGACGCATGCAAAGATGAATGTTGGGTCAAGGCCATGGATGAAAAACCTAAGCAAATTGAAAAGAATGATACTTGGGAATTAGTTCCTAGACCTCATGTTAAAAATATTATAGGAACTAAATGAATATTGAAGAACAAGCTGAATAAAAATGGAGAAGTCATTAGAAACAAGGCCAGACTTGTTTGTAAAGGGTATGCTCAACAAGAAGCTATAGATTTTGAAGAAACTTTTGCACCTGTTGCCAGACTTGAAGCCATAAGGATGTTTCTTGCTTTTTCTAGTTTTCACAAATTCAAAGTATACCAAATGGATGTAAAATCAGCCTTCCTTAATGGAGATTTAGAAGAAGAAGTTTATATTGAACAGCTAGAAGGGTTCATTCTTGGAAATGATGCAAAACTTGTATGCAGACTCAAAAAGACTCTCTATGGTCTGAAACAGGTTCTAAGGGCCTGGTATTACCGCCTTGACAAATATCTACACCGATAAGGTTTTACAAAAGGTTCTGCAGATAGCAATTTATATACAAAGATCGAAAATGATAATTGCTAATTTGTATTGTTTATGTTGATGATATCATTTTTGGTAGCAATGAAGAATCCATGAGTCAGAATTTTGCTTCAATAATGCAGCAAGAATTTGAAACGTCCTTGCTTGGTGAACTTAACTATTTTCTTGGTATACAAGTTCAACAAACTAATGATGGTATTTTTCTTTCACAAACCAAATATCTCAAACAGATCTTGAAAAGGTACAGAATGGAAGATTCTAAATGTGTATGTACCCCAATGGTAACAAAACGCAGTCTCAACTCAAATGATGAATCAGCAACAATACATCAACCAACTTACAGATCCATGATTGGCAGTCTTCTTTATCTAACAGGTACCCGACCTGACATCATGCATGTAGTAGGAATAGTTGGAAGATTCCAAGCAAATCCGAAGGAATCACACCTTCAGGCAGTCAAAAAAATTTTCAAATATCTTCAAGGAACTCAGGACTTTGGACTATGGTATCCTAGAGATGCAGATCTTACTCTTCATGCACATATAGATGCAGATTGGGCAAGAAGTGTTGATGATAGAAAAAGCACTAGTGGTGGTGCATTCTATATTGGTTCTAGGTTAGTGTATTGGTTCAGCAAGAAACAAAGTTCAATTGCTTTATCTATAGCTGAAGCAAAATATGTGGTTGTTGCATCTTGCTGCACACAACTACTTTGGATGATGCAAACTTTCCAAGACATTCAGATCACATGTACTCCACCCATCTCCATTCTATGTGATAATACAAGTGCCATCAGTGTTTCTAAAAATCTAGTGATGCACTCCAAGACCAAGCACAGACCCATCAATTACCATTTTCTACGAGAACAAGTGCTTGAACAAAAGGTCAAATTGGAGTATGTCCCCTCCAAAGAACAGGTTGTTGATATATTCACTAAACCATTGCCCAGAGAAACATTTGAATATCCCAAACAAAACTTGGGAGTTGTTGTTGCATCATCCTGCTGTTAAATCCAGTTTTTCTTAGGAAGTTTACTACACGCTGGTTTCATGAAGTATATGCGCGGGTACACGCAGGTTGCCTTGGCTGAAAGCGCGTATATGTTTTTCTAACAGAAAAACAGTGGTTCAGACTCTGTGCTCTGTCTGATTTCTGATGACTACAATCTGTTGATATACTTTGCTCATTAAATTCTTATCTGCTGACTAAGATGCTTTGACGAATAATTTGCTGGCAATGCATAGGTAGCACAGGTTCAGGGGGAGTGTTCACATTCCACATTGTTCGCATTATGGTTGTTGAAATCAGCTATTTCTTATTTGCATCAATCATGGTTTATATTTCAATAAGTTCTATTGGTCATATGATGTAATTTATTTCCCCAATGTCCTTGGGATGGATGATGTAATAATTGTTGTATTTCTGTTATGTATAAACTTTGGTATATCCCCGCTTGGTTGGGCGGATGAGACAAATATGGTGTATCCCCACTTGGTTGCATGATTGATGTATGTATGAGTTCGTGGTCATAGGGAGGCCATACTCAATTTGTTGAGTTATAGTGTCATGTTATTATATTGAATCATCTCTCTACAGA
>APFE031669320.1:0-16372 GCA_000404065.3 Pinus taeda | reverse complement strand
AAGTAAATGGGCAAGTTTGATTCCCATATTCCATACATATCACACTTGTTCAAAAAATTGTTTCTCAACTGACAAAATGTCTGGAGGTGGTTTCTGTCACCCACCAAGTCTTGAATTAGGTGGTCCCTATCAGCCAAAGGCAGTGCTTCTAGTTCCTTATGAGGTGCATTGAGAGGAGTAATGTTTAAGGCAGCTAGAGTGGCCATCTTCAAATTTTTTGTGTTTGTATTTGAAGTTAGGACTTGTGCAGCAACAGACTAGTGAAAATTGCCTCTTAAGCTTTGTAAGGGAGTTGGCAGACTAGACTTTGATATAGATGTGGCCCACTGTGTAAATTTTATGGTAAAAGAGAAAATTCTACAGAATTTAGACAGGCTTTTAAATGAATTCACTGGATTGATACGCTATGTGGGTAAATTGCAGAGGGAATGGGATTGATTTTGTAGCCAAACATGTGAAATTATGCAGAGGATTTTGAAAAAGGGAATTCACATGGGAAGTTTGGAAACTCTGCCAGCGGAGACAAGCCTAAAATGTATTTTAATGGCGGAATTTGCAGATGAGGGCAAGTTTACCAGGTTGCTCTTGAACAAAGGGTCACCTAGTGAATTTACAGGTGAAATTTCAGGGGCTGGAGTGCATTTTAGTGCGAATTTGTAGATGTTCGATCAATTTCAATGGAGACACTACGGAAAAACAGAGTTTATGGGTCACCAGTGGGTAAATAACTATTTTTAATGGCGCAGAGGGCAATTAACAGCTCCAATGCTGAGCTGAGGGGCCGGATTTGCAGGAGGAACTCGCTTGGTTGAGTAATCTGGAGTGGTGGCGGCAATTTCGTCGTAAAACGGCATGCACGTTGTCTGTAGGCGCCCAATAGAAAATGAACAAAATGTTCGTTTTCATGACATTTTATTGAATTTGGAACATTTTAGCACTTTTCACGCTTTTTGGGTATGATGTCAGCATGACGTATTTTGGCGCGTAGCGGGTACGGAAGATGACACAGCAGTCGACGTATATGGTGACGCGGCGGATGACACATTGGCGAGGTGGTGACGTCGGCGAATGATGTGGCAGCGCTGCAGGGGAGCGGGGGGCTTATGTGGATGTGACGTCATCAATGACATGGGAGCTGACGTCAGGGGGCAGGTGGCGAGCGGTTTCGAGTTTTCCCCGCACCGCTTTTGGATCGGGGTGGTATTGCAAAGGGGGGCTCCGATCACACCTGGTGATTAACGCATGGTGGGGGTACGGCAGCAATACCGCCCATTCCCCGGATGCTAATCTTCGGCAGATCAGGGCATGCAATATTGCCGCCCACCATTGGATTAAGGGCTCTGGATTGGACGACGGACGGAAGTTATGGGCGGTGAGCAGCTTCAGATGTGGGACCCGCCACATATTTTAATGTTTTATAATATATCTGGGGCATAAACTTTGGTTATATGGGTTTTATATGTTCGGCGCCGGGGTTATGGTTATTCGTTAATCAAATATCAAACAAAACCCAAATAAAATGTATGCCCGGGGTTAATATGGTATGGTTTCTGTGTGGGGGGTCAACATAGTTATTAATCTAACCAAATGTTAGATTGTTCCTATGTATTTTGGACGTGGAAGGGTTAATACCAAGGCCCCAAATGGACTTAGTATTCCCCTAACTTTGTATTGTATGGCTATAGTGGAAAGTGGTGGGGATATTTATATTTTTGGGTTTTTTATATAGTTGTTTGTGTAATAGGGATGGGAAAATGATTTAGGGAGCTATATAATAGGGTTAAATGTTAATATGACTTTATGGAATGAAACTGTATGAACAAATGCTAAGTTTGTAGAATGAAAACTTAGGCATAGGGAAGTGAAAAGAGTATGGAATAATGATTTTTACACCTTCCTTTTTTCTTCCTTTTGATTGGGTGCACTTGAAAAATAAAACCTTGATCTTCCTTTTTTCTTTTGATTTCCCTCCTATCTAAATGTACTGTTATCTCTTCCAATGGCCCAGATTAAGCAGTTGGGCTCCTTATTTTCTCTACCTATCTACTCATATGCCCAACTTAAATTGTTTCGGCAGATATTCATTCTCTATTCTACAATAGCAAATTCAAATATGGAGTGGTCTAGACTGAACTGTTGGGCCATCCATCAAGTGTGATAAACATCAATATTTGCACATTGTGAACTTGCATATAAGATAGCAGTGTCATTTTGACTGGCCACTTTCCTGGTCTTTTGGTTTGGGGTTCATTTTTACTATTTTTATGACCAATTCATTTTCTTGCATTTTGATTATTCTTTTAAGGCATACCCTCTTTACATTTTTCAAATTTCTTTGTCTTTATACAAAATATGGAACCTTTGCAGCATGCAAGGATGAACATATTTGGCACTTCCATAGTCAATCATGAAAAAAGAAACCTATTTGTATAGGAACCTAACAGAGTAGAAGGAAAATTTCAAACAGAGTGAGGAAAAGGTGAAGAGAATTATCATATACTCTATAAAATTCCCAAGTGATTCTTCATGTAAAAGAAATAAAAAGTGCTATAGAAATGTACAATTCCCTAACAAAGTTATACGAAAGAAATGATAATAGCAACAAATTAACACTTAAGAATTATCTTTGCAATACTAAAATGACTAAATCAGATTCTATGACATCTTATCTTATTCAAATAACTCAAATTAAAGATTAACTTATAGCCACTAATAAAAAAATTAAATATTTAGAATTAGTTACAGTTTCTCTTTGCGGCTTTTCTTTTCCATGTAAATAATTCATTCAAGGAGTTATGCACCTGGAAAACTACAATCATTTGATGACATGTGGGATGATTGTATTCAAGAATAAATTAGGTCACAAGTTAAAAATGAACCTCAAAACAAAGAGACTCAAGCCATTGTTTCTCAAAATAAGAAAGATAGATCAAAATAAGAAAGGCATATAAACATACAAATTATTCATCTTTAATAATATTGGTGAGTATGCATCACGATGCCCTAAAATAAAGAGGATGGAAAAGGCATAATATTCTACGACCAATGTCAACTAATAAAATAATTATGTGAATCCACCTCTAAAGAAATCAAATAAATTATTCATTTGAAGAATTTGATAATTGAAAGATAAGTATTTATTTTCTTCCCATCCTTACTTCTTAGCTATTTATTATTCTATTACTTGAATCATTGGTACTTTCTTCTTATTATTGATATAATAAAAGGAAAAAGTTTAAGGAATGCCTTAGTACATGGAAGTGTAGTAGGGAGAAGGAATTTCTTAGAAAGGAAAAATAAAATGATGTATAAATACTTAGGATCATAGATGATCAACAAGAACTAAACTCTACAGGAAACAAAAAACCTATTGAAATCTTCTAGAAAGTAAATTCTAGAATACAGTTTCGAATATTATATAAGAATCATTTAAAAATTTGAGGGATATCTACAATGAGGCAAGATCAAAGAAAAATGTTCCGACAACACTCAAAAGATAAGTAATTTATATCCTTGCATCTTGACTATTAATTTTTTCCCTTACGTTTCTTTATTTTTTTCTTGTATCACTTTACTCAAATAATAATTGCTTCTTTTATGATATCTTGAATAAATTTTGTAGGGTTTTTCCTAATATGGTCTCTCAAGTGAGAGGGACCAAGCGATATTACCACAGGGAAGATTTGAAGATTAAGGATTTTGTACAATTTTTTGTTGAGTTTCAAATCCATATTCATGGACCAAAATATCTCAAAATTGAACATTTCAAATTAATATACATATATGGTGCATTGGCAGTTATGATATACGTGAGGAAATAAGTGAGACTTTGCATAAATAAATGACCATATTAGTAAATTAAATAAATTATGAAACACGTATTAATTCAGCTCTATTACATACTCATGAATGAATAAATTGTTGATACATTTTAGCTAATTTTGATGCTAGAAGTATCCCTCATTGAAAGCAATGATGAGGAATCCAAAAATGATATTGGTTGGGTCATAAAGGATTTTGACTAATAAAGTATGTATACATTCACTTTTGAGGGCAGAAGGACTTAGTAAGGATGACCAAAAGTGAATGTTCCATGGAAACTTATATTAGATATATCTTCTCCATAGCATCCAAACAAAATCAGCTGGCAAAAGGACTTGACCATGTTAAACAATGGAGATAGATGAAACTCACGGTTAAATAAAAAATGCACTTAGGTAGGTGAAAAAGGACTCTGACCAGAAAGGTTAATATTTCAAAGGAAAATTCTCTTAATAAGTTAAAAATATTTAATGCCTAGGCTAAGGTCATGACTAGAAGAGTTTTATAGGTTTTTCTGAAAAGTTTTATTGTTTCATATGCGACATTGTCCTTTCTTATGATAGTTTAAATTCGTCATTAATACATTAAGTTCACCCCTTATCATCATTAAAGTGTTCATATCTACACCATTACACATCAACATGGCCAATAACATGGAAAGAAACAACATCGCCATGATCATCAATGTACTGGAACATAAAAGGAACATTAAAATAAAGTAGGCATAGATATAGAGACATCAGGATTGGTCTGAGACGAGGGAAAAACCCACTATGGGAAAAACCATTGCAAATATTATTCTTGTTAGATGGGCATGAAATGATGCAAGGAAAGAGAGTACAACGATCCATAACTTTATTTATGGAGAAAAACAATAATGATATTCATGAAACATATATAATGAAGTTAAGGATCAGAATCCTCATATGGATGGGTGTATTATGTTATCACAAACTAACGTCAACTGTTGTACATTGTTTTCATTGTGTCAAACATTGCTGAGAACTATTATCACTATCAATGAGTCTAATAAATATGTTTGCAGCAGATACTAACAAATCATATCTAGGAAAACCAAGATCTACCAGATCATTGAAGTCAAATAAAGTCAAGATGACAAACTCTGAATCTAAACTCGAGTTGGTGTCATCAAAGTTGTGTGTGTTTGACTGAAACATTATGATATCTCTCTCGACCACTTTATGCGAGTGTCTGTCACTACACAATCAGCCTTAGGAAGTATTTATGCCTACTAATGTCGTAAAATACACCTAAATCCTAGAATCTCTCCCTTAGAGTTATTGCATGAGTGACTGAGATATATTGGTCACTCTTAGGACAACCTTATGTGAAGGATCAAGGACCTGAACCTTTCGATCTACCTTTGAACCCATGGTCACTCCCATCAGCTCTGTTCGAGCATCCAAGGGTCTATAGTCACTCTCGTAGGCTTATGTGCTAGCGTCCAAGGAGCAGCATTCCATATTGTGTGTCAACGATTCAGATCCCGAAGGCCCTAACCCAAAGCAAACCTTTCACCTATTATTTTGGACCCTTTAAAGAACTCCTTCCGTCGAACCTATGTGAACCAAGAAAAAATAGAAGAGAATATGTTTCCAAATGATCTTGAGGTACATTCTATTTATAGTATTTCCTCTAGGTTCACTTCAGCCTAACTCTGACCCAAGTAGTTACTCATGTGATTAGAGCCAACCCATTGTAATATATCTATATATCTATATCTATATATATATATGAATAAAGTAATTCATAATTCAACCTTTGCTTAACCAAATTGGGTGATATTTAGGCTGATTTATGTCCCATCAAAAAGAGGAACATAATGGAATCATTATTTTGGTTGTTTGAATTGTCCAAGGTGGAATTTTACTGCAGTTGCAAAAATTAACACTCCCTCTCAACTAGGGAGAATTCCACCTACCAATCTTTGTCCATCGAACAATATATCATCATGGATCATATTTTTCATTTCGTCATCATGCAATGTACAACACAAATCGTCATTGTACATCTCGATCTATCCCTTTCTTATTCATGTTTATCTCTTGATTGTTTGTGCTCGTATACATGAAAAATATCAGATCTAGAAGAAGAAAATTATGTTACCAGAGGTGAGCTCAAGCTACCATCCTTTATCCATTACGATGCTATTTGGAATCTTTGTCATCGGCTTGATACCTCGAATGTTTTCATTGCAAATAATATCATCAGGGATAACATATTATGGAATCACTTCGGAGAGCAATAGCTTCCACCCATACTCAGAAAAAGGATAAATCATCGCATAGGGAGGTAAACATTCAACCCTTGAATTTCATCACGGAAGTTTACCCTCAACATGGATTCATATCAGGTCATCTCAACCCATCTTATTTCTTACTAATATTTCCATCCATGACCTATTCATGTGGTAGAACACCTGCATCATATTTTCCTTGGGTTGTACACCCCCAAGTACACTCTCAACTCATTGGCCAGATGAGGAGCGGTATTCCCAACGAACCCAACTTATGGGTGTGATGCCAAATGGGGTATACTATACAAAGACCGAGATAGGGTGAGATAATCCTCTAACTCTATGCATAACAAATAGGGGTAAAACCCTATTGTCCAAAGTTCCCTCAACCCCAGGAGCCCTTCATCTCAATTCCTCACTCTCAGAGCTCAAACAGGGTAGGAGCAGTTGGCTTAGTGTCCTCGATGAGTATTGCCCCTCATCAGGAGCGGATGCTCTCTGAAAACCAATAAATTTCTCTTCGACAATCTCTTTGTGATAATATATTCAATATTCTTGTCTCAATAGTACTTGTTTACTAGTCATACACAACAACAAATCAAATACCATGCCAGATTATATATAATCATATAAATGACAGAAGGATACCATAATCATCCTCCCTCTGAAGGAGGTGCCAACCGTAAGCTTGACCTTCTTTCAAAAACCTAGACTATCTTAATATATGAGAGTATATTGGTCCAAACTGTAACCATGTCATATCTAGATCATGCTCAAACAACTCTCTAAGGAACTTTTGTATCCTTCCTCACAACTAGCCATGCTACTAGCATCATTATCAACCTTGGTCATGCTATGGATTTCTCATCCAAGATATCATGATGGATATGTCATTCTCAAAATTTAATATCTCATGGAGATATTTCAAATCACGCCTAGTGTCATCAAGGGTTCATGTCCCAAGTGTCAAAAAATGCTAAACAATTGGAGTGCTCAGAATTGGTTCAAACCTAAATGACCGAATAGATCTCGTCTTCCTAATTATGGTGTCGTGAATGGTTCGAAAAATGGTCTTCGTATGCAAAAGTTATGTCAAAAAGAAAATCATCCAATAACCATTAATTTTTGAAAATTTCTCAAAATAAATTAAAATAGAATATTCCTTAGAATATTCCCAAAATACTCCTTTTGGGCATCCAATGGAAGGGTGCCATGTAGCAAGCCCAGACGCCGCCACGTGGCCCAAAGTTCGATGATGTTTTGACATACAAAAAACTTATGGAGGCATGGGGAATCGAACCCACGACCTCCCATGAATAGGGACTACAACTTACCAATGGAATACGTCGGCAGAACTCGAAAGGTTTGCGAGCCAAACAATATTTGAATTTTAAAATCAGTTTGGGCGGGGCCCAGAGGGGGCCAACTCCTAAGGGCTAGCCCCCGCTCCACAAGACCATACCCAAAGAAACGTGGGCCCAAACCTTAACTACTGGCAGTCAGTGCTCCAATGGATAGTTGATGTGGTCACATGGCACGACGGAAACTGCGGTCAACTGTAACTTAACCAAACCACTCAGCGTGAAATCCAAGGATGACCCCCAACCTCCGGAATCTAGTCACATGTGCAAAGTTAACGCGTGGTTAACTCACCGATCAGTTGGCAGATTTCTTAGCAGTGGCGCAAAAATTAGTAGTCCATCCATTTTGGTGGGCCTAATTGGGTCACTAACTTTAGCTAACTAGAGTCAATTCAGGGACAAAGAGGTAGTGAAGTAAATGAGCCATAAGTTTGGCTAGGAAAGGCCTTTTCAGACGATTTTTTTTTTTTTTTGACTAATCAGACCATTTTGAAGCCATTAAGCCATTGGCACAGGTTAGAGAACAATCATAGGTAGTTTGCAAGTGTTTTCGCTCCATAGAAGTTCTAGGAGCTACAAGGGCCCAACATTGTGGGAGCTGTATAGGGTTGCATGTACCTATTGGATGAGAACCAATAGTCATTTATGATGGATTTGAGTGTTATGAATCCATCTTTACAGTCCATTTCACCTGTTAAGGCTTGTATTCAGTTGTACAATCATTTTGATCTTTTAATCAAATCAAGGACATGCGCATTTGGGAGCCTTGGACCGAGGAGAAGTAGCCCAGGAGGGGTGAATTGCTTCATCATATGCTATTGCATCTGTGATTGAGTTTTCTTTTAGAAAAAATCTATTTTAGTATGTTAAATAGAGAAATGAATTAATTCTACTACACATAAAAGAGTCATAAACAGCTGAAAAACTCATTTATTTTTAACTACAAGACATGTACATGACTTAAACATGTATGTTTACAGAATTGAATACCTTGCAAAGCATTTACAAGTAGTTTCATTTTTAGATCAAGTTGGTATCGTAGCTAAGTTGTTGTTGCTTTGTATGAAAAGCAGTCAAATAAACTATAGACAGAGCCTGAAATGCGCCATGAAGCCTTCGAAATGCTCTTTTTATATAATTACAAAGTAGATAAATGCTCTTTCAGTCAATCTCTGGTGTAGTTGTCTTTTGATTGTTTTTGTACAATGATATTTTGACTGTTTTGCAAGTTTCAATGCTTACTAGGCTTAAACTTCAGAGAGGGGAAGGACATTTAACTAGGGAACGAGAGAATCTTCGGTCAAGGAGGGCCAGTGTGCCATTATCTCCACCTTCAGATTCACCCTCAAGAGCCTCAATATAAGCTTCAAGAATGTCTGGAAAGGAAGGAGAAATTCCTGTAGACATGGATCCAAAAGAAGAAGAAAGAGTCTTCAGAAAACCTTTCTTAGACTTGACTCAAATGGTGAGAACATTGTACCAGGAAAGAAATGAGAAATTGGTGGAAGAAGGGTCTAAACATCCAAATGAAGGAGAAGGCTCTTTAGGAGGTAAGAAACATTATGATCATTCAAAGAAATGACATGGAGGAAATGGTGATCCACCACCCCCATCGTAACCTTCTTCCTCTACATCCTCATCTTCTTCTTCTTCAGTTCATAATTATAGATCCTCTAAAAAAAGTCCCTTTTTGAAGATTGATGTAAAATTCGAATTACCTATGTTTAGTGGTGAAGTGAATGCAAAAAACCTTCACAACTAGATTAGGCAATTGGAATTTTACTTGAGGATCCAGAATATGCATGATGATGCCACAAAGATTCAGTTGGCTTCATTGAGAATGGATGGAGCAGCATTGGTTTGGTGGGAGGCCAAGACCAAAGAGGAAATCAAGAAATTTGGTAAGGTTACCTTAAAATGGACTGAATTTCTTTTAGCCATTAAAAAAAAAATTATCCTCTTGCTCACATGTAGAAGGCCATCATGAATTGGCAAAATTTCAGACAGCTTAAGGGTCAAAATATCCAAGACTACACCCAAGAATTCAGGAGGGGAACTCTCTTATTAGGGGTAGATTTACAGACCCAAGAAACCTTCTTGAAATACATTGGTGGCTTGCATAACTACCTTAGACATACCATCTTGATGTTTAATCCTACTAACCTGGACGAGGTTTGTGTTCAAGCTACCCATTTAGAGGCTAGGGGAAAAAACACATTTGAAGAGGGTAGAAACAAGGCCCAAAAGGGGAAGAACAAAGAGAAAACCTTCAAGGTAAAGGGAAAAAAGAATGCATCTATCAAATGAGAGAGTGATAAATTGATCTGTAAACACTATTCTAAAGTAGGCCATGAAGAGAAAAACCGTTGGAAACTACATCCTGAAAAAAGACCTCAATCTAATAAAACCAAAGGGAAACAAAAAATTGTTGTTGCTACTTCTACACCACAAGATTTAGGGGATGACTGAAGTGATGAAACCAAAATTGCGACAATGGGTGTGAAAAACTTGAATGGAAAATAAATTGAAACTCAACCCAACACTAATACCTCAAACTGTCATGTACAAGCTCCTAATGAGGAAGAAAGAATTGAACTATTTCATGTGAGCGTAATTTCAAAACATACTAAGGTTGACACACTTTTTGATAGTGGGTTACAAGAAAACCTTATATCAGAAGACTTGGTCAAGCAGCTCAAACTTGAGACCATTCCTCATCCAAAGCCATATCCACTTGGATGGATACGCAAAGATTCAAGTTTACAAGTCGCAAGTAAGTGTATATTGCGCTTTGCAATTACTGCACATTTTATTGAAATAGTTGAACTTAATGTAGTGTCATTTGATATAGCAGGAATTGTTTTGGGAAGTCCTTACCTGTTTGACAAGAAAGCTATATTCTATCGGCATGAAAACAAATATCATCTTTTCAAAGATGGCAAGGAGCTCATTATTAGAGCTCATTGCAAGAAGACAGATGTAGTGATGGTGAATGCAGGAAAAGTAAAAAGGTTGGTGAATTCAAGTAAGAATTTTCTTCTTCTTATGATTAAGCCCAAGGTTGATTTGAATCATCAGTCATTTGACAATTGTGATCCAAAACTTAAATCATATTTATATGATCTAGTTGATGCACATCAGAGATGTTTCAGGAACCAACAAGTTTGCCTCCTAAGAGGGAGATTCAGCATGAAATCCATTTGCATCGAGATTGTCCTCTTCGAAACATAGGCATGTACGACATGTCTATCATGGATAATGTTGAAATCAAAAAGCAAATTAAGGAATTGTTGGATAAGGGTTTCATAAGGCCAAGTACTTCGCCATGTGGGTCACCGATTGTAATGATTCCAAAGAAAGATGGCACTTGGCGTATGTGTGTTGATTTCAGGGCCTTGAACTAGACAAAAATAAAGAATCGTTACCCACTCCCACGGATAGATGATTTGTTAGACCAACTAAAAGATGCTCGATATTTCACTAAGTTAGACTTGCACAGTGGATATCATCAAGTAAGAATTGAAGAAAGCGACATTTGGAAGATAGACTTTAAAACCAAACAAGGACTCTTTGAGTAGCTTGTGATGTCATTTAGTTTATGCAATGCACCTACAACTTTCATACAGGTAATGGATGATGTCTTGTGTCCTCTTCTTGATGATTTCATTATTGTCTCCTTAGATGACATCTTAATTTTCAGCAAGTCAAGAGAAGAACATGTCATGCATGTTAGGAAATTACTTGATGTTTTAAAGAAGAATTATTTACTTCGTAAAATGTCAATGTGTGAATTTGGAAAGACTTATTTGGTTTGTTTGGGACACATAGTAGGAGGAGGCACTTTCAGAATTGATCTAGGAGCCACGAGTGCCCAACATTTTGGGAGTTGTATAGGGTTGCATGTAACCATTGGATGAGAACCAGTAGTCATTCTTGACTGATTTGAGCGTTTTGAATCCATTTTTACAGTCCATTTCACTTATTAAGGCTTGTATTCATCTTCACAATCACTTTGAGCTTTTAATAAAATCAAGGACATGCCCATTTGGGTGCCTTAGACCCAGCAGATGTAGCCCGGGAGGGGTGAACTGCTTCATCATATGCTATTGCATCTTTGGTTGAGTTTTCATTCAGAACAAATATGTTTTAGTATGTTAAACAAAGAAATGAATTAATTCTATTATACATAAGAGTCATAAACAGCTAAAGAACTCATTTGTTTTTAACTGCAAGACATGTACATCACTTAAACATGTATGTTTACTGAATTGAATACTTTGCTAAGCATTTACAAGGAGTTTCATATTCAGATCATGGTGGCAACTTTATTTGAGTGAAGTAGCTCAATCATGAATCTATTTAGGTTCTATGCATATAATATATATACATATGGTTGTTCAAAACCATAATCAACAATATTTCAATCAACTGTCAGATGCCATTCGAAGTTCAACAACCTCAAATCAAAATATCAAGGATTTACAAAAACATTTTTCAGTAACTATGCAATATGGGATTCCTTTCCCATATTCTAGACATCAATTCATCATGTAATGATACATCATTTTGGGCTTCAAAATCAATCTCCCTCTTATTTTTATCATCACAACATCATCACCTATCATAAGTACATCATCAGGATATAAAAGAAATACTATAATTAATATGAAATCCATATCTTGTAACTCATCATCCTGAATTCATCAAATAATTGTCAAATATAGACATATCTGGATTCTAAGAATAATGCCTTTCTAAGGAATGATAATCATCCTTACATAAATAATTTTTGTGTCATTATATCAAAAAAATCATCTTAGCAACATTTATAGGCCATATCATGACCATAATCAAAGTCACCATTATCAAAGTATTAATATATCCATCCAGGAGACAGGTAGAGCTCATATAAAGTCTAAATTCAGATACGCAATATAAGTGAGAGGATTCATCAAGTCATTCTCATAATCACAACTATCATTCTTTCAACCATTGTGCTAAAAATAAGGAGGCCAATATCTAAATACCTACATAAGTCATCATGCCCACATCGCATCGATATCGTGAAAAACCAATGATTGTCAAATCATATCAATAGACATCAGGTCAAGTCCAAATTACTATTGTAGAGAAATCTATAGTGAAAGAACATATCACTAATCAATTCAAATTTATTGTCAAACATCATGCCAAAACACTTTTCATATATACCAATAATTCCAAATCATGCCAACCTCTTGTAGCACAAACATAATGACATATCTATATGTAAGTCCTGGTCACCTCTAAACATAAGTTCAGTGTTAGTGTTCATGTTATGGAAATTATTCAAGATTTTCTTACTATCATCTCTTGATGCCATGTGCAGTACATCTAAGGTAGTGGCATCTTCCATGTGACGATATGATTTCATGAAAAATACTTGATTATATGACCAAAAATTTAACTCAACAATTTTATAAACCAATTAACAGTGGCAGAATATGTCATAGACACTATCATTAAGAATTTGAGAAACTTCAGAAAGCTTCAGATGATGGTGAACAGCAATTAAACATCTGGTCTAACCCTTATGTTGAACCTCTCTGGACCAAGACAAAAGAGAAGAGAAGATGTGTCCAAATGTACCACGTTTCATACATTTTCAGACTAGATCCATAAACATCAATCAATCATCAAGAATCAACCAATCTCCTTTCCACCAATTAGATTTGAATCAAGTAGATACTTCTCTGACAGTTGTACCCAAAACACAGTACAAAAAACCACACACCAAACACTGAACCCAGAACACAACAACAATAAACAGAAGGAGCTAGATCACAACTTAAAGTACATACGCTAATTCAATAACGTGCAACATGCGTACATACGATTCTGTGTTTGGAATAACCTACACATACGTTGTTTTCATTCACTATTGAGGGATTTGCTCCCTTAGGGATTTTGGGTGGAAACCCTAGCAGACTGAAAGTTGTCTAAATAGAGAAACACACATTCACACAACCATTATGCTATCAAAAGCAAATTCTAAAGTAAGAAGACCATACCTCAGGTCCTACGTTAGAGAAGTTCCTCAAGGGTCCAAGCCCTTCTTCAAGTCCCTTTCACTCCTTTGTCCTGTAAAACAACCAATTCCAAAGAATACAACAGTATATGGACAAAGACTTATAAAGAAATCATCTTTATGTTATAAAACAAGGAAGTTATTTATGAACTTTAAACCACCATTCACATATGAAATTCAAACATGAAAACATAAAGAATAAGCATATTGGGAAGCAAGATGTGTTTCTTTATTATAGAGAAATAGAATGTACAAAAGGAGTAATATCACATGAGTAACCTTTCACACCCTCCAAGCAAAGCTTCCTTCTGGATCCGTCCAACCTCAAGCCTTTAGCATATCTCCTTCCAAGACTCACTCCATGATGCCATAACTAGTAGATGAACATCAACACACAAGGAAACAAGAGTTTCTTGTACAAATGGGGGAAGAGCAGAAGGCACAAGGGTCTTCAGACCTGGTCAGGGGAAAAATTTCAGTATAATAACCTTTCTCTCTCTTCTCTCCTCCCTTAGGCCCTCCCTTTGATGTCTTTATATACCACTCCCAAAGTAGTTTTTTAGTTAGGAGTTGGTTGGGAAGAGTTGGGCCACGGGCACTAACAGGTGGTCGGTAGGTAAAACCCGCGATCTCCGCCCGAAAATAAGGAGTTTTATATTTTTTTAAGTGTTTTAATACATATACTCGGGTTGGGTATATGAAGACCCATGTATACACGCGTTTAACTCAGGGCAATGTCGCGTACAAGGAATAAAACACTATTTTTTAAATTTGGGACCAAGTCTGGAAGGAGGGGTTTCCCTAGGCCATGAGTGCAGCATCACAAACCATAATAGTGAGATTTGGAGCTATAACAGATGCCCCCTAATATATTAGGTCAGAAGGGGTACATGATGGTCGAAATATATTAAGCAAGTACATGGAAAGGAAATCTGCCAAAAACCGAGGAGTACTTCACCAGAATTCAACCTGCCAAGCCACAAAAGGAGATCAGAAAGAAACATCGTCTGAGGTGGGAATACCCATGCTTAGAAAAAGCAAAGCATGTCCACATATCAAGTACAAGCAGATCCACTAAGTATACTTGTATAAATGACTGGAAAATATGTAATGGATCATTTTATCATGATCGAACAATTACATGTTTAAATATCACATATAAAACTATCAATGATGCTGAGAAATACAATGGATCACTGATATCAAAGATTGATCCCAAAAGGTACCAACTGAGCATGATGGAAAAGGATGGTACTACACTGCAAACCTAGGTGCCAACATATAGAATGTCGCCATAACTGACTGCAACATATAAGGTGGAGTGGTATAAACTAGGAGCAACAAGAGCAACTGCCAAGTGAACCAATGAATGCTGATACAACCTGAGGTCTTCAACGACCGCCGTGGTACATTTCTACACCATGGGAATAAATGATCTGAAGTCGGCCATGTGAGAAATCGTTTTATTATCGGTCATTGATGTATACTGTTAACAAATGCGAGACTACTCCCCGATAATGATAATGAGCGTTAAGGTACCCAGTAAAAAGCAACAAGTGCGAATAAATGAGCTGGAGTCGAACACCTGTAAGAATCTATCGATTAGGAGACAATGGCGGTTTCCCACTGTCGATGGCAAAGGATCTGCCACTAATGACTGCAAACCCCAGTATACTGCCAAATGGACTCTAGATCTTTGCCCCAGAGCAATGAGTCGGAGTCGATAGGGGAAGATCCACTAGAAGGAAGGCATTAAGGCATCCTTTATCAATCTAGCGCGAGTGTAACTGTAGGCCAATAATGTGGAAGGAATCGGCCGAAAGAGATGTAGTAACCCAAAAGAAGTATGTTTCCGGTGTACAGAAGATGTGGCTAGCGCACAGCAGAAACCCTTTGAACCAACCAATAAGGAAAGCTGACACAGGGGTGAGGTATCCACCAATAGGGTCAAATGGAAACCAAGGTACTACACGAATACCAATGTGTGATAATGTAAGCTGACGTCAAACACAAGGGAAACCACTCAGTCAAAGACCCATGATACTGATCGATGCTGAGCACAAGGTAACCTATCAATAATGAAAATAGGGCCAGGGTGCAGCTCTAGGCCTGTCCTCAGAGCAATATGTCGTCGTCGATAAGGACAAGACCCACCAAAAATAAGTCAATGGAGACCTTCTCAAACCGGCACGAGTAAAGGACCAATATAACTGGTGTGACGATAGACATAGTACTGACAACCAGGGATAGCCGACTGAAAAATGAGTCAAGAGACACCGCAGAGAGGCCGAATCAGGCTAACTTCCCTTGAACAAAAGCACGACTCAATGTGACTATGTGGCAGCATATGATGACTCTGTATAAGCTCGTTGCACGGGAGGCACAAATGAACCCTCCATATGATTGGAAGAGATAACCAATCGGGGGAGTACTGACTCAAGAACAAGGTTAAGGCATACCTAAGTCAAACTAAATCCCGCCCAAATGGAGGAGACTTTGTTTTGAGTGCTTTGTTCAAGGGCGACATGACCGACTCTAGCTGCCAACAATAAATGAAAATACTGTCCCGTTCCCGCTCTTTTTGGAACATATAATTTTTTTGGTATTTTTATTTTAAGCTGGAAAAAGAATAAAAGAATGATATAGTACAGTGGAAAGAACGAGTGTCAGCGAAGCAGATGATCTAGTTCCTGGGATTGGAACATTCCTATGCTCAATGTAGGGAGGCGAAAACTGGCTAGAGACACTCAAAGGTGTGTTCCTTCCACGGGTCAAGGTGTGTCAAGCTGTAGAGGTCAAAGGTATGCAAGTTTGATTTTGCAGTCATCATGGTCAAAAGTTGGCTTAAACACGAGTCCAAGTGAA